>JADLZK010003273.1:0-159630 GCA_015847255.1 Hyparrhenia diplandra
CCATGTCGAGCGTTCGATTTCTGTTTCTTTGATCGGACGCACTCGCCGTGGGGCCACGACATAGCCTGGCCCATCAAACCCGCAACCCCGTGCCAGCGGTTCCGATTTGGATCCGGCGTCCGCATCGAATCGCCATTCCTCCCCAACTCGCTGGGTTTCGTCGGCCTCCTTGCTCGCAGGGACTGCAAGGCGGTTGCCGCCGGCGTCGAAGATCCGGTCACCGGGTTCGCCAGCGTCTCCCTACGCCCGGCGCCGCCATTCCCCATCGATTCTGGCTGTTTCGTCGCGGTTGGTGCTCGATCTTCTTTGGCGTCACCGCTGCCCGGTGCTCCGCCTTCCTCTTCCATGCCGATTGTCGGGTTAGTCGCCGTCTCTCTCCTTCCCTATGCCCCCCCTGTTTTCCTCGGCGTCATACGTCGTGCTCGCTCGGCGCCCCCTATTCCATGCCCCTGTTTAATTTCCTCATTTGTCACACTCGACCCCGATTTCTCATCGTCGTTGAGACCAAGTCGGCACCTTTCATTCTCGCTCTACGCCATGGATCCCGCCGATGTCGACCCCAATTCCGTCCTAGCCGACGACGTTGTCGTTTTGTTTCTGTTGCAGCCTTGCAGGCACCTCTGTTCATCACGAGTAGGGCACCCGTGTCCGGCCCATGTCGACCATGGTGTGTACAAGGTTGGGTGCGAAGGTCTCGCGACCCACGCCAGGATTCATCCGGCACCGGCAGCTCTGGATGGTGACGATTTCGACGCTGAATCGCTTTGAATTGCGACCTCGTGATGCAGGAGTGACCAACAATAAATCACATAGGGCGGTGCAACGGTCGCAAGTCCCTCCCCTCTTTTGGAGCATTGCAACATCACAATGTATTACTTGCAACATGCCATTAATACTAGTTGAACATGGTCCATCAGACACTCTCATGTTTAAGGAGCATTGCAACATCATAGGGAAGTACTTGCAGCGGTGAAATAATACTAGTTCAACATGGTCCATCGGACACTCTCAAGATATAATTAGGAGCATTGCAACTTATTACTTTGGAGCATAGCAAGCATAAGATGGAAGTACTTGCAACATATTATTCTGAAAACCACGGAAACAACCGATAGAAGTAACGACAAAAAACATATTAATTTGGATTTTCAAAGATTGCAACATATGATTTAAGTAATTGCAACAGACCACTAATACCATTTCAACATGGTCGACACAGTTTTAGAAAATGGCATAACAAAAAACTCATGTGCTTCTGCCATACTTCACATGCCAATTGTGTAGTACCCAAATCATGATCCGGAGATGAGAAACCCAACTACAATGAACTCTAGTATCACTAGATTAACTACGCATGGAGTAATGAGATCTCCTTGGCAAATTCAGCGATTCTCCTTGATGAAGTCATCCATTGAGATCTCGCTCATTCGCTTGATAGAAGGAGGCTAGCCACATGCTTCGTGATAGTCGACCATCACTGAAAAAAAAACATTAGGCCAAAACTAAAAGTGATGCCAAATGTGAATGAGTGAAATGAAAAAAAAAGAAATAGATATTGGAAAACACCAAACCGCCAAATTAAATATATGGTCTTCTTCATCCCATCCTAAAAATCCATATAAAACATCACATAAAGACCACTGACCATATCTTGGAAGGAACCACAAATGAGATAAACTATATTTAGAAAAAAAAAAATATTCACACATTTCCAAAGAGGTGTGCCATGCATTTATAGTGCCCCGACATTACTCCTGCAGCTTGAAAAGGGAAAAGGAAATAAACCAAAGCATACTTATTCAACCTCCATAGATACTGAATACATGTTATTTCCATAGGGTCCACTATATTAAACGTAAGAACTATAAATACCGGACGTATTGAGATACAAGAATATTTTCTAAAACACGCAAAAAAATATTATCAATTACGTCCATAGTAATTTCCATAGAGTTCTTTGTTGTTAAGGCCTTAGAGGCACAACCATTGAAATGTTTTTTGTTTACATTGGAGGCAACATTGTTACTAGCACCAGAAACAACTTCTGCATGTTTAGATGACCTAAGATCACAAACATTCCCAAATTGCCACATCACATAATAATAGAACTCCACCACATATTTACACAGATTCGATGCTTTCGATGCATATCTCTCCTAACAATTACACTATCTAGCATCAACTTTGCTTAGGTCTCCCCCTCTCACAAAAAAAAACTTGCTTAGGTCTCCTTGGCACAAAACTTCACAAACTCTTCTAAATCAATCTCATTCCATGTCGATAGAAGTAGTGCGATGGCATGTTTTATGTAGTCTAGCCATCCCCTTAGAGAGGAAAAAAGAATGGAAATCAGAACTAAGCAAGAAAAATTAAGAAAGGAAGCAATACATCATCTTCACATCCCATGAATTCATGTAAAATGAATCCATTTATTTTAGGAAGAAATAGAGCATCTAGTCATTGTATACACGGGCATCCAAAATTATTATTGCAATTCATTACGGTTCATGTTTCGAAGTATCATAGCAAATGTTTCATGGTAAAACAGAAAGCACCGACCTGTTCGTGAGAGATTTTTCCAAAACTACATAACTAAATGTTTTACGGTCTATAATACAATGTTGCACAACAAGAACAAGAAACTATCCACTATTTGAAATAAATGCTAATGTAATTCTCAGATACGACCGCTTGGGACAAAAACAAAGAACTATCCGCTTGTTGCAACAAGCATATAGGTTAGGAGAAGCTAGAAATTACAGATCTTACCTCACCCACGCCATGAACGGATGTGGGAATGCTCTTTGGATTTGGCTCGCTGCAAGGTCTCCATCTAATGTTTCATGTTCACTAACCATATGTTGCATTTTGGAATCTCTTTGGAATCGATATTTCTTTTACCCGAGACACGCCATGGATAGTCTTGGGCGGCATCTCCATCTCCTTGAGCCCGATAGAACAAATTCATTGAATCCCTGTGCAACAATGGGTGGGGGCGGCGGCCATATGGATGTTTCTCCGGGGGAACTCGATCCTATATGAGGGCAAGACATTGGGGGCTTCTTCCGATACGCTCCCTTCAAAATTCTCAAAAAAAATCACCGAATTCGCAGAGAGGAGGAAGGAGGTGGGGAGGGGTCGGGGGTGCTGATGGAGAGGCATAGTGATGTGATTTCAGAAGAGCGAGGAGCAGCTCAGGGGGCTCGTCGCACCTGGTGCCGATTGGGGAAGATGGTGCCAGACGCGTTGCTTGGGGAGAAAATGCCGCCAGACGAGATCGGGAGGAGATCCGGTGATGTGAAGGAGACGCAACGGAGCTCAGCGCCGGCGGTCTTTGCTTGCGCCAGACGGGAACGCCGCCGAGCGCCGGCTCGCTGGCTGCGTCATGGTGAAGGGGCGACGAGGGGCTAGTTTCGTTGGGTGTCGTTGTGTTTAGGGGCGGGAGACGCCCGGTGCCCGGGCTTTGATTTTTTTACGTGGGCTCTGCTAGGACCGCCCTATGGGCGGATGGGCATAGGGACGCCCCTAGCGCTTAGTCGCTCCCAATCTTATTCATCGCAGACCGGTTCTCCCTTGGTGGCCCGATGCGGCCGGGTCGGGCGGCTTCCGGGCCTGCTTCGGTGGTTGGGCGCCGCGGTGGCTAGCTTGTCGGCACGCTTAGGCGAAGCTGGGTCGGGCCGGCTTAGCCTCCCGGGCGGATTGGCTCTCTCTCTCTTCTCTCTCTTTTCTATTTTATTTTCTATTTCCATTCTTCCTTTTCTCTAAGTCTTTCTATTTTCATTTTTCAACTAAAACTAAACCATGGGCACCTTATGTGTATCTACATGTGTTGCCAACATGCAAACACTTGGGAGGTCCACTAGGGGTCACTTGGGTTTTGGGGAAAACCATGTCAAAGGGGATGGCAACATAAGAGGGTTATTTATAAAAGTTGTTATTTGATTTTATTAAACCATCACATAAATCATAAGAAGAACCAACTCAATCATGGTAGATTATTTATGCAAAATGCTTGACAAAAATTTAGTAGGTGCTACTTGTGCAACTAGGCTAGGGTTTACCTACATGACAATTCACCAATCATGGGCTATTTAAGAAAAAATTTTGTTGGTTGCAATTTTTAGGTTTCAAAATTTCCAAGTTGTTATAGTCCTACCCCCTCATTAGAATCTCGACCTCGAGATTTAGGTGAAGCATACCTTTCGAAGAGGTAGGGGTAGTGCAACCGAAGATCTGCTTCTTTCTCCCATGTCGCTTCTCTTTCTAGTATGGTTGCTCCATTGAACCTTGCACATGGGTATTGTCTTGCTTCTTGTCTCCTTGACATCCGTGGTCGAGAATCTGTATAGGATGTTCTTTGTACTCTAGGCTCTCCCCGAATGTCGGGGCATTCACATGTATCCGCTCATCGGTACTCTCAAGCATTTGCGTAGCACAAACAATGAAACAACAAAATTAGATGCTACCCTAGATTTTTTTAAGGAAATGCACATAAAAAGTATAAAAAACAAGATGCTTATTTCTACCAGGATACTCTGCTTGCACACAAAGAAATCCCGCAACCTCGCCACACCGCGAGGCTAAAAATGATGACCCACGACCACAAGAAACCGTAGCCTGCTTTTGACACAACATTTTTGCGAAAGGAACAAACGCCCAGTTAGGCAATTAGCATCATTTGAGTGTCATTTTTGCTAAAGGAACAAACCGTAGCTTATGAAGTCAAAGTTACGTTGTTGTTATCTAAAAACGACTTCTTTTATCAACGTGGAGGGAGTAATACCTTTTGAGATGAATCAATCAAATGGCTTACACTACTACTGAATTGTCCATCACCGCGGGCTCCAACCCCCCTTCCCCGCCGAAAACCGAACCGCGAGAACCATAGCGGTAGTGATGTGGGGTTCAAACACTACCGGGTCAAAACACCCGGCGGTGATGTGAGGAGAGGCCGGGCGGTTTGATATCGAACCGCAGCCAAGACCGTCACCGAACACCGCCGGGTGTTCCACGACGGCGATTTTTTGATCCAAGCAATGCGAGGTTCGGAAGTCACGGCCAGAGTTGATATTGGGAGTACCTTGTCGGGCTTTAACGAACCGACGAATCGTGGGGATAACACTATCGGGTTAGACCGAAGCGACAGTGTATCGAAGAGCTAACAATGACGCTTACTTTGAAACCCGCCGCTGAACTTTTACGTGAACTTGTCTTACCGATCTCAACCCGACGGTGTTATTAGAGTGGAGACTATCGGTTGGTTAATGCGGCCCGGCGGTGATGTTTCGTCGTCTATGACGGTTAGTAATTCAAACCGATAGTGTTTGGTATAGTTACACTACCGGTTTGTTGCTCATTCCTTTGTCGGGCCCATGCCACCCGGCGTTTCGTTTTTTAATTTTTGAATTTATTCGTGGAATTCAGCTCTTTTTAAATCCGAAAAATCATCATACATTAGTATCGTCAAAACATTACAGGATTTAATGGTTACATACAACAAAATCCACCTAATGTTCTAGAAACTAAGCCTACATGAACTTCTAAAATAAAAACACCAATGATCATAGAGTCATAGACATAAATAAAAGCTTAACATCTTTCCAAAACCAATTAAGCGGCAATTCTCGCAATCTTCATAAGTATGTGGGGTGACTTCTCTTCAATCTCGGGGTCGGCTAGTTCGCACCATTGTAGGCGATTTACGGCTTCACCTTCGGTGTTGTATTTTTTCAGAACAATTATTAGCGTAGCCTTGGACTTGAGCATAGCAATCTTCCCGGGTTAGATAGATCCCCAAGACGTGACCAACAAACACTACGTACCACGCCATGCTTGCCTATACATGTCACCAAAATAGGATGATATTGCTATGTTATTTATAAAAGTTGTGATAAGCACAGACATATATTTAAAATATCCAAACCGGATTTCGAACAACACTAACTCATGAATTTCAATCACAATTCGAGCACAAAGGTTGCGTGGACCGAGACGGGCATTTCAACGAACACCTCAAGGGCGTGGACCGACGCACTCACCAAGCTTTCGGCGCCTCGTGCGCTCCTATCTTGTCTTGGAGGATTTGAGGAGCACAAGGTCGCGGACGGTACGGGGTCGGGCGGTGAAGAGGAAGACGACGTGAGGCTGCGGACGGCAGAGAGGTGTGGCGGCGGTCCTCCGTCGGCGTGGAGGAAGACCAAGCGGGCGACGCGAGGCTAGGACAGCGGCGAATTAGTTCTCATTCTCATAGGTAAAAACTCGTACACCTAAAGGGATAATTAGTTCTCACCGTGGAAGGGCCGAAGGGCAGAGGATGCCGGCGCGGCGTTGGGGACGTCGGAGTGGAGGAGCGCGGCGTGGGAGAACGCCGTCAAGCCTCGATTCCGCTGGAGCGGAACGACCGGGGATGCGCGAACGGACGGCCCGGGCGGCGTAGGGGACGACGAACGGCGACGTTGGAGTTGGTGGTGCGCTCGTCGGCAAATGCGGTGCTCTTTCGGCCGGTGGGGGAACGAGAATGGCGCGGTGTTCAAATGGCTTGCCAAAAATTTCGCTCCGAGCCACTCATCTATATATATAGGCAAGGCTGGTTTGGGCGCGGTAGGGAACGAAATGGCGGGAGGTTCGAGATAGATTTGGAAAATTTCACCCCAATCCTATTCATTTTGCCGGTTATTACACGCAACCGCAAAGTGAAATAGAAATGCTTTGCCACTTCATGGATGATCATGTACCTTTGTGAAGGATGTGTAATCCTCCATGGTGGAAATGGCTTGAATTTTTTTTTTCCAGTCATGTACACCCAAAATATGACCCCACACAAGTTCTTAGGTTTTTCGATAAATATTTTAATTACTATGATTTTCTTCTACCTAAATCGGCGACAAGAAGGCTAATTAAACCATAGAAACACAAGAATATGTCTTGGACCTCCACGGTGATTTGCCTCCTAGGGCACATGAGACCCCGTGGAAAAGTCTAGCAAAGATTCGGCTCTTTTTCGTGGGTACGCCTCGGTTCAAACTATAATTACAAGGTGGCGTCGCGCGAAATTCAAATAAACGGGGAAAAGTACCAAACCAACTCCAAAAAATCTCAAACTTCGTGGGTGCTTCCCAATTTGCATGTGAAAGGCTCGAGAAAAAGTTTGAGACCACTACAACACCCAAGCAAACATATGAACCACATGGAGCATAGGAACTACATTGTATAGTCCTGGTTCGATGGTAGGGATCATGTGCCTTTGTGAAGGATGTGTAATCCTCCTTGGTGAAAATGGCTTGAATTTTTTTCCCAGCCATGTACACCCAAAATATGACCCCACACAAGTTCTTAGGTTTTTTTCGATAAATATTTTAATTACTATGATTTTCTTCGAGCTAAGGCTAAAAAGAAGGCTAATTAAACCATGGAAACACAAGAATATGTCTTGGACCTCCACGGTGATTTGCCTTCTAGGGCACATGAGACCCCTGTGGAAAAGTCTAGAAGCATTCCGGCTCTTTTTCGCGGGTACGCTCAGTTCAAACTATAATTACAAGGTGGCGTCGCGCGAGAAATTCAAATAAAACGGGAAAAGTACCAAACCAACTCCGAAAAATCTCAAACTTCGTGGGTGCTTCCCAATTTGCATGTGAAAGGCTCAGAAAAAGTTTGAGACCACTACAACACCGGCAAACATATAAACCACATGGAGCACAAGAACTACACTGTATAGTCCTGGTTCGATGGTAGGGATCATGTGCCTCTGTGAAGGATGTGGGAAAAGTAACAAACCAACTCCGAAAAATCTCAAACTTCGTGGGTGCTTCCCAATTTGCATGTGAAAGGCTCAGAAAAAGTTTGAGACCACTACAACACCAAGCAAACATATGAACCACATGGAGCACAAGAACTACTAATTGTATAGTCCCCGGGTTCGATGGTAGGGATCATGTGCCTCGTGAAGGATGTGTAATCCTCCTTGGTGGAAATGACTTGAATTTTTTTTTCCAGCCATGTACACCCAAAATATGACCCCACACAAGTTCTTAGGTTTTTTCGATAAATATTTTAATTACTATAATTTTCTTCGAGCTAACCGGGCGACAAGAAGGCTAATTAAACCATGGAAACACAAGAATTTTTCTTGGACCTCCACGGTGATTTGCCTCCTAGGGCGCATGAGACCCCGTGGAAAAGTCTAGCAAACATTCCGTTTTTTTTGTGGGTGCGTGTTGGTATTTATTAAGTGCAAAAAGAATATAAAGGGTTCCGCAAGTTTACACGAATATATATACCATTGTAGCTTTTACCCGGGAGTATTCAGTATCGTTATTTATATTTTCCACAGGGAAGCAAGGGTAAAGACTATGATAAATCAAAATCATGTATCTACTAACTTAATATACCAACTAAACTAAAGTGAGGGGGTAAATAATGTATATGATATGTATGATAATTAATAACATTTAACCAAGAGAATATTATAATATAGAGTAGATAACTAGGTCGAGAGGACAACGGGAGAGATCTAGGTTCCCTGAATATTTCTCTAGTACTTTGGTTCTATGATAACAATTATTCTAATACACTTTGGAGCAGCGGTACCGCCCCGATCCTCGAAAAAAGACGGGAAAGGGTGATCGGGGAAGGCCGCATAAAAAGCTCTACGAAACACCAACCCGAACGTGGTGGATTACAAAAGACGACAGGTCTGTCACCCCTAGGGCTACCACAACTAACCGTGGGATTGGGCGCAACCTCGGGTAACCTATAGCCTAGACACCACGCCTACACTATAAATTACTACTCTAGCTACCTAGCATAACTAGAGCCCTCAATACGAGCGGAGATCCCATGTAATAGTATAATAACTATATCAATAACATGAAAGGCATAAAAGTACTAGAAAAGATATATCTAATTATGGCATAAAGTCTAATAGAGTTGAGATACAAAGATATACGAGGAAAATTTGAAGACTTCTCGAACAGAACGCTTGAGTTCCGCTCTCCCTAACTCTCTACTAGATCTATTCTATTACATTGTAGTATGTCTAATCTAATTCTCTAATATTATATTAGAGAGAGACCATCCATTCATGGGACAACTCTCAAGTCAATGTACACGGCTCCTAGGGGTGTAGGGTTACATATATAGGGGTCTCTGGCCTCCCTCCACCTTTAGCAAGCAATATGGTACTAAACCTTCATGCATCTCGTGCTTAACCGACGCCCTCGGATTAAACCGACATCAAACGACCGGATTAGATTGCGTCTTAGAGGCGGTGGAGGAACGTTCGAAACAGGGGACAACTTGGCGGCTAAGCCGGGCCGATCGGCCCGATTATTAGCCGATCGGCCCGGGGGTGGGCTCCACTCACGGGCCCCGCGATGCGCCGTGGTTACGGAGTCTTCTAGATGATGTTTTCTTGATTGTCAAGTTTCGTTCACGCGTCGGATGTATTCCGAGAGCCTTCTAGACTTGTTTCGAGTTGGATTGCGTTGCGTTATGACACGCCAATTCTCGCTGTTTTTCCGTTAAGTCCCCGCAAATCACAACTTTACCAAAACTCATGGAAATCATTAGTAGAAACCCCTAATAAGGTTATCTAAATATATTTTAGTCCTTTTCCATGTTTAATTGATAATTAAAAGTATGCATTAACAAGTGTCTTGATGCGCTCAGTTCAAACTATAATTACAAGGTGGCGTCGCGCGAGGAATTCAAATAAACCGGGAAAAGTACCAAACCAACTCCGAAAAATCTCAAACTTCGTGGGTGCTTCCCCATTTGCATGTGAAAGGCTCAGAAAAAGTTTGAGACCACATGGGCCACAAGAACATTACAAATTAATTAGGAAGTAACCATACAACCTTACAAATAATTAACATAGTAAACACACTAATCATCATCATCGCCGGGATCAATATTGGGTCCAGCATGTGATCCATGCACACGAATGTAGGATTGTAGAAATATCGGGTAATTGATGTCACGGATTAAGTATCCGCTTAAGTCGATGAAGGTCAATGCCCTTATGATTGCCCTTATGTTTGCATGCATGCATTGTTGCGGTCTTGCTTTGCATATGTACTGAGTAGATGCTTCACGCAATTTGGGGTTTTGGTTATCTCGTTCTTAAGGGGATATGGATGTGAATAAAATTCATTATCTGTTCTTTTGTTTTGTTACATATATAACTTTATTTCATTCACATTAGATTTGGATATATCTGTTAAATTTTCCTCACAATATGCAAGCATATTTCATTGACGAACCGTCTTTATTGCAACCGTCTTTATTATGTTCGATGAAGGGTAAAAAATGGGAACTCAAAGGTATCGAAGAGACAATCAAAATTCATATCAAACAGAAATACAACAGATAAGAAATTTGATTGCATATATTTCCGAGAACAAAGATATTACATTACATATATTTCCATAGCAAAGACCTTACATAGAACTAAATATATGATAACAAAGACCAATTCACAGATAGGTCAATGCTACAATCAAAGTGTACAAACACATTAAAATTTAACCACCTCGTAAGTCTCTTGTAGCATCTCCTCGGATCGAAGAAGAAGTGGTGAGGCCGCTACGTGCACTCATTTAGGAGGTTGGAGGATGAGATTTCACGGGAGCTTCATCTTCGGCCCAAACTTGACCATTAGACCGAGGTTGAAATCACAAAGTAACTAGGTCCAATGGTCATTGTTTTTCCATAGATGCACCATATGATTCAGATACTATATGCCCATGTGCCGGGATATTGGTGAACACTAGCACCCCAAAGCTCAAGGACTCCGGACTCTTAATATGAGTCCAGAGTTCGACCTTGAATCATGGCACCCACAGAAGCTGCATGCCCCGGTGTCTCTCCTTCATCAGTAAGACTCTTCTAGCACCTTTTCTGTAAACCATTTTCTTGGACTAGGCATATCCGTATGTGGAGGGCTTTCTCCAAAAAAAAATCCATATGTATGTGGAACTGGAAAGTTTGCTAGCAAAGAAGATCGAGGGACGAAGAACAAGGAAAATAAGGAGAAAAAGATTTCCTCGATCCAAAACCCATGACACTAAATTCAAAACTAAGCCCTCTCGTATTTTGAGGAGAGGGTTAGGAACCACTTTGGACGAACCAAGAATGCAAGAACAGAGAGGAGGCGGGTGCAAAAACACAGGCGTCCCCCCCTTGCCGTTTAAATAGGCAAGATGGCGTGGTTGAGTCGACCGCCATTGTACGGAGGGCGTGGCGGCGATCGCGCCAAAGCATTGGTGCAAATGGTCGGCCCGGTCGAGTTGAAAATGACGGCCGTTGAATTTTTCGAAATCACCGCCGGGTCTAAGTTTTCACCCGGCATTGATGTCGAATACCACCGGGCGAAAAGATTTGCACCGGCGATTGATCTACACATCCGCGCGGGTGTGAAACTACACCCGGCAGTGATCTACACATCACCGCCGGTGTGAAACTACATCCGGCGGTGTTTTAACCGACATTGATTTAACCCGCCGACGCCGCGTTTGGTGCCACGAGGCTTTTCTCATCGATTTCAGAGACACCGCCGTTTTCCTAACCGGCGGTGAATGCTACCGACAACGCGGTTCTCCAAGCGGCGGCATGCATGTAGCACAAGGCCACTATGAACACGCTAAGTGAACGTGGACGGCTCTGATATTGTGGTAAAAAAAAAAAAAAAAGATGATGGCTATCCGTTGGGTGGTACAAAGTTTGATTCTTTAAATAGCCCGGCGGTGTTGTGGGCGTGCTACTGACTTGTTGAGTGTGTCATTTTCGTGCTCCGGCCGGCGAAGAAGTCGTCTTCTTCCCTCCCTCCCTCCTGCTCCCTCACCCGTCGGCATCGAAGGAATGCGTGTGGTTGATCTTGTAGCAGCGGTAAACAATGTGAAGCATGCATTCCTTGTTTCAAAATAACAATGCTAAACTCGATCATCGTTCTTGAAAAAATGGTCAAAAATTGGCTTGTTGGGGATCGAACGGGGGATTTCGGGATTGGGTGTTGGGAAACGCCGTGCCCGGCCCGAGGAAGCGGCCATTGGAAAGCGTAGGCGCAAAACGCGTAGCGGTCGGCCTTTCGTGGGGAGACGGGCGGTCGTCTTGGCGCCGTTGGATATTTTCATGGCGCCGCGTCTTGGGAATGACAATGGACTGCATGCATTCCATGGTTTGCTACTATATAAGAACGCCTCGATGTGGTACCATCTCCATCGCTAATTAGCCTCTTTCTTTCCATAAACCCCGGGCAGCTAGCTTCTTCTTCATCGACGATAGCCGGCGTCTACACCAACGAGGAGCTTTTTGTTCACCGTGGCGCGCCTCCCGCGGCGCCCTCGAGCTCACCCACTGGCCCGAAGAACTCGGCACGCCAGCGTGCCTTGGCCGTTGGTGGAGAAGGCGAACTTCTACGCCTTCAAGGTCGAGGCCATCGCCGACATCCTCGCTATGGGGATACCGGGCGAGGCTTGGCGGAGTCTCGAGCGGCGGGCGGCGGAATGCGACGGCGGCGGAACGCGGCCGGGGGCGGGGCAGGCCGGCGGCGGCAGCAGGCCTAGGCGGCGGCGGCGGAGGAGGAGGCGATGGCGGCGGCAGCTAAAGGGCGGCGGAGGCGATGGCGGCCGCCGCTTTCTTTTTATTTTTTCGTTTTGTAAATATATTATCTAGTAATATATAATGACTCTCAAGTCGTTTTTAATTCATCTCCGTTCTCTATTTCTATCGTTTGTTTTTCTTGTTCCTTCTTCATTCAACCCCCGAGCTATCGGTTCCTTTAATTTGCTTCCCCTCCCAAATCGCTATCGGTTCTAATTCAACCCGGTTGTGTCAATCTTCAAATCGCTTTCGGTTCTAATTCAAACCCGCGAGTGATGCGCGGTCCATCAAGACCCTCTTGCGGGGAGCGATTCAACCGGTGGTGATACGAATCTTCACTGCCGGAATTGATCGAATCCGTGGAGTTTCGAGTTTCCCAGCGCTGAAGCGGTTCATCACTGCCGAGGGCGAGGTTCAACACCGCCGGTGGATTAAATTCCGGCGGTGATGCGGCGGTAGTGATGAGCGATTCTGTAGTAGTGTTAAAAGGCGTAGGGAGAAACTGCGAGCTCACCGTCGTCGGAGACTGCCCCGCCGCTGCTTTGGGAATTTTTAGAGTTTAAGGGCATATGTCCCGATCCATTAGAAGTCCAATGGACCAAGAAAATTCATAGGTTACGGGATGGGGGCCATCCATCCAAACATGCCCAAAGATAGTGAAAAGAAACAGCAACAGTTCTTAACCGACTAAACGACATGAACACCACAACCGTAAGCAAACTAAAGCTGTTAGGCCAGTAAACACACTCCATCATCAAGGAGCTTGGTCATGAAACTCAGATACTGTGACTCCTCTTCTTCGAAAAGTTGTTGTCTTCAGATTGGCAGAGTCTCCTTCCCGATGGTCTGCTCCCTCCAGTCCTCATTAAGTCAGCCACAACACCTGGGAGGCTTCCATCTTGATTTGAGCCACTTTCGCCAGCAAAGTATTTTTCTTCTCCTCCGGACACAGGATCACCCATTTTTGAGATGTCTTCGCTATCCTGAAGAGAAGTATATCCATACTCCTCCACCCTGAGTTCTGAAAACATAGTTCATTTCTTAACTTCCATAAACACCAAAGTGCTGCTGCTGGGATTCAGCGGGTGGTTGTGTGCCATTTGACTATTTCGGGCAGACAGACATCCTCTAGACCTAGCATACCGCGTACTATTGGACTACTGAGTTTAGCTCAACTATGCAACCTTTGATTTATAAATCCAAATTTTGTTGTAATTTGTCTCTTTCTTCTTTTTTTCTTCTGCTCTTTCTTTGTTTGTTGAAATCTCTTTGCCCCCTTCCCTTTTCTTTTCTCCAATTTGTTTGGCTGTTATGTTGTGTCAACCTTGTATTTTTTAATTAAATACTGTAATCTGTAGGGGCTTCCCAGCCTCTCCAGTTTTATATATAAAAAAAGAAATTTAGTTTAGCTCACTTGAAATTTGACCGGTAGCATCAAAGGTTCCATGGCGACTGCCCATGCGTTTTTTCTCCCGGCGGTAAACGCGGTAAACCGCGGTTACCGTTAAAACCGTCGGTCGGTTACGGACCGGCCGGTATAAAAGAAGCCAAATTCAAAATGTAAAATTTGAAAAAAAATCGTTGAAAAAATTCTGTAAAATAGTTCGTGATTTATAGAAGCCAATGGTATAAAAATTTGTCAAATTGGAGTTGGTTTGGTATAAAAATTTCAAATCTAAGTTTGAAAAAAAAAAAAAAAAAAAATACAGTAGGCCCATTAAGGCCCATTAAATCATGAAGGTCGAAAAACATACTAAACACACTCAAATTTAAGTAATTTTGACATCATTGGATTCTACAAATCATGAAGTATTTTTAGGAATTTTTTTAGCATTTTATAAAAAAATATTACATTTTGAATTTTGAAAAAAACCGTTCAAAGCTGCCAAACCGCTCGATAAACCGCTCAAAACCGGCGGTATAAATTCCAAAACCGCCCGGTTTGCAATTTTTACCGTTCACTGCTAAATTTGAATTCAGTTGAATTCAAATTTCAAACCAAATCGGTAACCCGGCGGTTTACCGGTAACGGACCGGTTTACGAAACCGGACGATTTTACGAAACCGAGGCCGGCGGTTTCATATGACCGGTCGGTAAAAAAAAACACAGCTGCCCATACCGACGCCGTGATGCCTACTCGTAGAAACCAGGAAAAACTCATTCTTTATTCGAAAAGTCCTCGTTCCGTCAACAGATGAGACTCGCATTTCTACTCGTGCCAGAACTCAGAATGTCTCAAAACATCAACATCAGCAACAACAACTTCCCAATCGCCGTTGCACAACTGAGCCGAGCCTCCGCAGCTGTGAGTGAAAAGTCACTGTTGACCATTGATCAAAACCGGTGTTGCGGTCAAGCTTGGCTTCTGGATCATCGCACGTTGAAACTGAAATGCAAAAAGGCAAATGCGCACGAACGTTCCGCACTAGGTGAGGGTTCAATGGATTTGCCGTCTGCACAGGCATCCCTTCCGGTAAAACTTGCAGTGCCCATCGGTAGAATTCCACCTCGTCATAGTTGGGTCGAGGGCTTCGCACTGAGTTGTGCTGGCCGAACAGTAGCGAGCCATGGCCGCAGGTGCGCGGCCACCATTAGCTCTGTTGCTTCCCCTGTTGGTCACTTTCTTCTTCCCCTCCCCTGCCTCTGCCTCTGTTTCTGCTGCTGACACCCTCACCGCCAACTCTTCCCTCACCGATGGCCAGACGCTCGTTTCAGCGGCCGGAGTGTTCCAGCTGGGCTTCTTCTCCCCGGCCAGCTCGACGGCGAGGTTCTTGGGCATCTGGTACATGGGCCTCACTCCCCAGACCGTCGTCTGGGTCGCCAATCGCGAAGCCCCGATCACCGGCACCACGGCGAGGCTGGTCATCAACGGCACCGGCAGCCTGGTGCTCGCTGACCCTTCCTCTGGACAGGTGTTCTGGTCGTCGTCGCCGCCGTCGAACGTGAGCGGCACTGGTGGCGCCCCTGCCGTGGCAGCGCAGCTGCTGGACAGCGGCAACTTCGTGCTCCGAGGCGGTGGCGCCGGAGCCGGCGCCGTCTTGTGGCAGAGCTTCGACTACCCGTCCGACACCCTGCTCCCGGGCATGAAGCTTGGGTGGGACCTGACCACGAGGCTGGACCGGCACCTGACGACGTGGCGGAGCCCCGGCGATCCGTCGCCGGGCGACTACACGTTCGGGTTCGACCTCCGCGGCGTCCCCGAGGGGTTCATCCGGCGCGACGGCACGGCGCCCGCGCCCGTGTACCGGAACGGGCCGTGGAACGGGCTGCAGTTCAGCGGCGAGCCTGAGATGGAGCCCAACAACAGCAACTTCCAGTTCGAGTTCGTCGACAACGCCAGCGACGTCTACTACACGTTCCTGGTGGACGGCGGCGGCGTCCTGTCGCGGTTCGTGCTGAACCAGTCGAGCGTGCAGCGCTACGTGTGGCCGCCGGGAGGGCAGGGGTGGAGCCTCTACTGGTCGCTGCCGCGGGACCAGTGCGACACCTACGCGCACTGCGGCGCCTTCGGCGTCTGCGACACCAGCAGCGGCTCGCCGGCGTGCGCCTGCGTGCGCGGCTTCACGCCGGCGTCGCCGCGGGACTGGGAGCTCAGGGACAGCACCGCCGGGTGCAGTCGCGTCACTCGGCTCAACTGCACCGGGGACGGCTTCCTGAAGCTGCCCGGCGTCAAGCTGCCGGACACGACGAACGCGACGGAGGATGCGGCCATCACCGTCGACCAGTGCCGGCAGAGGTGCCTCGCCAACTGCTCCTGCCTGGCCTACGCCGCTTCCAACATCAAGGGCGGCGACAGCGGCTGCATCATCTGGAGCTCGCTGCTCATTGACATCAGGCATTTCCTTCCGGTGGCCAGGATCTCTACATTCGCCTGGCGGCATCTGATCTGCGTACGGTTCCTTCTCCTTGCTCATCTCTTTTCAACTCTCTGTTGATTGACATCGTGCTTTTCAAGTGAAGGATAACAAATTTGATTTTGGAAGAATAATAATACTTTTGGTTACATGAGGTTATCAAGACATCATTTTTCAGAAACCCAATCAGATCACCTAGACAGAAAGGGAGTTGCAAAATCATTTGAAATCTTGTTGAAACCACAAACTGTTTATACTTTTGAGTCCTATGTACTACAGATTTAATAAATAATTAGAAGAATGATGGTTAGATTAGATTCCTCAGCAGAAGAATTAGATATGTACTAGTATTATTAACCATTTTTTTTTAATAAAGGCGGCAAGAGTTTTGCCGGATTTTTATTAGACAGGGAAAATGAAAAGAACAACTATTACAACTCCATGGGGAAAGTCTTAAGTATTATTAACCATGGCCCATAATGTTTCTAACTGTTATTTTTTATTAGTTGTACCATGAGGCATGAGCTCATGAACTTACAGTTACAGATAAGTGCTTCTTTAAGCCTGAATTGACCAGACCTCTACCAAAATCAAGATTGGCCGGACCTTTTGTTGGCAAATGTCGTTTTCAGGAATCAGTACCTAATAAGGCTAATGGGAGTTAGCGCCGGTCGTTTTCAATTTCGGACTTACATTTCACGTAGATAATCGTTTTCTTTATATATGTTGTTAGTCATCATGTTTGGTTAAACTTAAGCACACATTTCGGTTCCCTCAAATCATTGTGCAGCAAAGTAGCCTGGAATGAACCAAGAGAAGGAAATTATGCTTGCCAACTGCATCAGTTTGATCTCCTGAATCACAAGCAAACGCAAACAAGACAAGGAAAATATCATGTTGCAAGTGCTAATACTAGGTAGCAATCAGTAATGATTTAAGAAGCCATTGATTTTTTATTAATGCTGTAGGGTTTTGGGGTTTCTTTCTTTCAAAGCAACAGCCCTTTGTCAACCAATTCGGTAGTAGCAGCTGCAGCAGCAGCCGGTGTGCAAAATTCATACATACAGTACGACAAAATCAATGTGCCTAGCTCAACCAACTAACGACGTTTCCACGATGATGTCGACAGCCTCCAATGGAGACGGTTCCAGGAACAAGAACATAGTCATCGCCGTTCTCGTAAGCTTATCGGCCGTCCTCCTTTTCGGCTTCGGCGGATTCTTCATCTGGAACAAGCTTTTCAGAAACAAAGGTGAGCCCAAACCACCCGTTTTCCCAAACAAGGGAGAAATCGGCGACAGTTTTGCTGCATAATCCATGTGCTAATCTAATCCGATCGATCCCGCGTCTGAAATGAAATCCATTCTGCGATCCAGGGACGTTTCAGCAGAGCCCACACCCACAGAGGTTCAACTCGTTTGACTCCTGTGTCCCTCTTACTCCGGTCCAAGTCCAAGACAGGAGCAAGGAGGACGAGGCCGGTCAGAGCAGCGACCTGAACGTCACGCTCTTTGACATGGACGCCATAGCTTTCTCCACCGACAACTTTGCGGCGTGGAACAAGCTCGGAGAAGGCGGCTTCGGCGCCGTGTACAAGGTATATTCAAGAACAGGCACATGTGTAAATTGGTTTGAACTGAACATGATGAATGATTGCTGAGAGCGATTGATGCGAACGGAACGGATTGGATTCAGGGGCAACTGGAAGGAGGGCAGACGGTGGCGGTGAAGCGGCTGTCCAAGTACTCGACGCAGGGGCTGGGCGAGTTCAAGAACGAGGTGATGCTCATCGCCAAGCTGCAGCACGTGAACCTGGTCAGGCTCCTGGGCTGCTGCGTCCACGGGGAGGAGAGGATGCTGGTGTACGAGTACATGGAGAACAAGAGCCTCGACAACTTCATCTTCGGTACGACAAGGCTGGCTGTCTTGAGCTGTTAAAGCAGTTCACATTCATTCAAATTGGTTCGACCTTTTTATTAATGTGACGATGTGATATGTGTGTGTTTGAGCAGACAAGAACCGATCCGCGCAGCTGCACTGGTCCAAGAGGTTCGACATCATCCTGGGCATCGCACGGGGGCTCCTGTACCTGCACCAGGACTCCCGGTACAAGGTGATCCACCGGGATCTCAAGGCCGGCAACATCCTCCTGGACAAGGACATGAACCCCAAGATCTCCGACTTCGGCGTCGCCAGGATCTTCGGCGACGACACCGACTCGCACACCAGGAAAGTCGTCGGGACATAGTAAGCACTGAACCCTCTTTTCTCCTTTCTGCACCGCAATTGACCTCAGTTGGCTAGTATTTAACTGTTCTTGGCACGCACGCAGCGGGTACATGTCTCCGGAGTACGCCATGGACGGCGTGTTCTCGGTGAAGTCGGACGTGTTCAGCTTCGGCGTGCTGGTGCTGGAGATCGTCAGCGGCAGGAAGAACCGGGGAATGTACAGCAGCGGCGAGCAGACGAGCCTGCTGAGCCAGGCGTGGAAGCTGTGGAGGGAAGGCAACGCGCTGGCGCTGCTGGACGAGGGGGTGGCCGGCACGCACCGGAGCTCCGAGGTGCTGCGCTGCGTGCAGGTGGCGCTGCTGTGCGTGCAGGAGCGGCCCGACGACCGCCCCCACATGGCGGCCGTGTTCCTGGCGCTCGGCAACCCCGGCGCGGTGCTCCCGCAGCCCAGGCACCCGGGCTACTGCACCGACCGGGGCTCCGCCTCCACCGACGGCGAGTGGTCGTCTACCTGCACCGTCAACGACGTCACCGTCACCATCGTCGAAGGACGGTGACGCCACACATGGCGCCTCTCAGTCCGTGCCTTCGGTGACTTTGTGAATATAGTTTGTGCTCAAGCACTCAAGCAGTGTCGGTTGTGTCGTTACCAGGCAGCTATGGTACATGTTACTGGCATCCACGGGCATGCAAAGCTTGGTGCCGCAGGGGGAGACGGACATTGCAGATTGGTGGTTGCGGCAGCGGCGGCGAGTTGACAAGGAGTGTCGTAAGGTGTTCGACACCTTCCTCTTACTGTGCTCCTGGGTTGTATGGAAGGAACGGAACGCCCGCGTTTTCAGAAACCAGGCGGCCTCGGTTGCGGAGACGGCAGCTGCTGTGGTCAGGGAGGCCGAGGATTGGTTGGGGGCAGGCTTCGTGGTTCTTGCCCCGGCAGTTGCCGTGTGGTCGCAAAGTAGTTTCCAGGTGTAATAGTCTTCCTTCGTAAGGTGTTTGCTCAGGTTTTGCAGCTTCTCGGCTTGGGTTCTGGGTTTGCTTCCCCAGCAGTAGTTCTTTCGGTGCCGTTTGCTTTCTAGCTTTCTAGTTTATTTCCTTTCTAATGTCCTGATGTCCCCTTGACATCATTTGTATTGTTCGTTCGTTTGGATTTTGACTCCCTCTTAATGAAATACGGGTGAATGGCCCGATCGAGTAAAAAAAAAAGCACTCAAGCACAGTATAATTACCGAAAAAGCTAGGCAGGCACATGGCATAAACGAAAGATTGTTTCACGATTTTTCCCAGCTTCAGAAAGATGAGAAATGTAGGGTATAAGTATAATACCAAGTCTGAATCACAACAAGTGAAACGCTTACAATCCATCCGCCGAAGACTACTAGGCCAACACGCGGGCATCCAACAAAGAGTACCAAGTCAGAATGTGACAACAAGTGCTTGATAGCACGACAACAGCCACGCAGGGCTCTACTACCAACGAAATGACGAAGATACAGTGGGCAAACCTGCCTTGCCTGAAGGGGCTAACGCAGGCCATTTGCCCATTTTTGTGCTACTGGAGGTTGACAATCTTATGAACCAGGAATGACACCACCAATGCTCTGGCCTCATCTATGGAACTGAGTGGTTTCAAACTCGAGGACGATGCAGTGTGGACGTACCTGACCCCAGAGATCCTTCTGCGCCGCCTGACTCAGAGAAACATCTTTTCTTGTGAGGATGGCCATCCTCCTGAGTTTGATGTTGCACCCAAACAACAGCTTCAGGAACTCGGTGGCATCCTTGGCTCCGGTGAAACTAGTGATCTCCAGTTCCTCTAGCGAATCCAGGCTGACTCCATCAGTTGTCCAGCTTCCTGGCTCCAGACATTTGCAGTCATGACTGCACTGTAATTGCTTCAGGAGAAAACAAACAGACACACACACACAAAATATCAGGGTTAGCTTACAAATTCTATACCATGCATAATTTAAGTTCAGCACTTGAGTAATATGTTTTAATGTCTCATGTAAATTTTGTTTTATTTCAAAGACCTTAGATTACTACTGGAGCGTCATGATTTTTTCTCAAACCACCGGTAGAGGTACATATATCAGTATATATATAGTAAGAAGACTAGAGCATCATAATTTGCTGGATGGTACTAGTACTGTACATATAATTAGCAGGTATTTGTGCTCCTCGATGCTAGTCAGAAGAAAATTTTGGCCATCACCAGACCCAAATTTTTTGCAACATTGCACTACCACTTGTATTGATCTACATCTACTACCAGTTTACGAGTCATAGCCAAACCTTGAGGCAACAAAAAGTGAAGATAAATTCTCAAGATAACAATAAAAATGGAATTGACACCGTGTCAGCCTCATGATAAAACTGCATTGCAAACTTGACCCAAACCTTGCTAATGGGGTCAAAATGTGTTCTCGTCAACTAAAGGATTTGGTGATTTCAGCCACCTGACATCTAGAGTATTCATAATGATATATTTGGCAAATAGGAGCCCAAAATCAAATAATGCAAGAATGATCTTTCAGAAAAAAAAATAATGCAAAAACTCATTGGAGTGACTCACCCAGGTGTTCACTGGGAGGAGATCGATCTTAAGCTTTGTTAACCCTGTAAACTTCTTGAGGAGATGCAGCATCGCTGGCCCCAGATGTTGTTTCGTCGACAGCCCTTTCACTTCTAAAACCTTGGTCTTGGGGAGCTCGTCCATATCTTGTACAAATTTGTTGTATTCCTGCACACCCTGTGAGTAAATGTAAAAAGGAAGTTAATTTTATAGCCCCATTTGAAAAAAGGGTATTACTCTAGAAATTTACACAGCCTTTTGGAACATAGGATTCACGAAATATTAAAAAACACAAGACCCGGGTTGCATGGGATTTGAAATTCAACTGGAATTCAAACTGTAAGAAAGTTTCGAACACACCTTTTTATGCATAACAAGAAAACCTCAAGCTAGTTTCCTTCAAAACTCCTATGGATTCATGCATGTTTTTCCTCATAGGTTGTAATCTTTTGTTCCAAATAAGTAAAGGTAGTACATAGGAAAATTTCCTATAATGCTAACTGGAATATATATTTTGAAAGTTCTTTTTTGAAAGTTCTATGATTTTCTTATGTTTCTAATCAAAATATATATATATAAAAAAAAAAAGGTCCATCCTTCCAAAGGGGAGGAGATAACATGTGTGCTAGTTAAATTCAGGGTGCATATTGCAGGTTTCATATTCTTATTAAAAAATCACGCAAATAAAAATATGGCCAAAAAGTTCTAAACACTCCGTGGGTGGAGAACAAGTTAAATACAAAACATTTCAATTTGTTGCACGAAAAAGCGATTAGCCAAAAAGAAGAAAAAAAAGGTAGAAGCAATGAGAGATGAAAATCTCTAAGAAACCCGCCTCCTACCGTTTCATGCGTCTGCGGATGTATAAACGTTAATACGTTCTGATTCTTTGAATTACTCTTTTGCTAGAAAGACCGTTTGGAAACGATTCAGGTGAATCTCACTAGAAACGGAAACGTTTCAATATCTTAATGCACCCTCGGTTAATTTAAACAAGCCTTTATTTCCGACCCCCTTCCTCGGCGTGCGAGCTAGTGATGCACATGCATGCGCCCATCTCAGCTCCCCCTCGGCACGTCCTTGTTCATCTTCTCAAGCGACCCCCGCCCACCTCGACCACCGTCCATTTTGTCGCCTCCTCGCCACCCACCTCCTTGTCCACCTCCCACTGCTGCGTCGGACGAGCCTGCCCCTCCCCTAACTTCATTGATGCTCGCACCTACCACCTACCCTAGCCACCTGCTTGGCGGCGGCGGCGGCGCGCGATGCTCACCGCTGGCCAACCCGCCACCATTCTCATGTCACGGCCGCCGCTCCTAGGCGGCCGCCAACAATCTATGACCGGGGGAGAGCCCGAAGCCTCACTGGCCAGCCAACCCTAACCCTAACCCTAATTCTGTCCTCCACCTCTACCGCCTCGTCCACCTCCTCCTGGCTGCGGCGACCATGCCACCGGCCGCTAGCCGACCGCCAGCGTGCACACTGCCCCTGTCCCGCCTCCTTCCCCAGCAACGGCGTGTGTGCGCCGCTAACCTTACTGAACGCATATGCGTGCCAAATAAGGATTTTGGCTATATTTCGGATCCTCCTTTTGGAAGCTTAATGAAATAACAGAAACATATGCACTTGCTTACCGGCAGCATGGAGAGATGGAGGGACATCTCGTCGATGGCATCAAATCGTTGAAACAACGCCGTTTTGGATCGGCAGGTGACTGCTAGCCTGTAGATTTGGCGATCGGCATCGTTGATGCTATGGCGGATAGGGTCATAGCTGTGGTCCCAAATCAGCTCGGCCAGCTTTGGAGCGACGATGGTGGCTGCCGCAGATCTGTCTCCACAGTTTTCCAAAGCCAGATAGTATAGGTTTGGTGCAGCAACCACGATCTAGGCCCTTTTGTTGATGCCGATGATGTGTCTGAACACAAGCCGTTGTAGCGACGTGGAGCTGATGGAGATGCGGCCGCCGGAGACGACGACAGCCACGTTGCTCAGCTCGAGCTCCCGCAGGCGTGGGCACTGCGTAGACGCGAGGTGGCCGACGTCGCCGTGCACGCGCACGAACCTGGCCGCGTTGATCATGAGGGTGCGCAGCGACGTGAACGCGCCGGCACCTGGGAGTCGGAGATGGAAGTTGATGCTGGCGAGCTCGATGCGCGTCACCCTCTCGTAGATCGGCAGCTCGATCAGCCTACCAACGATGCGTCCCGTCGAGATCCCTCGCGGACGAACGTTGCCTCTCGACGAGATCCCTGGTGCACCCGCGCGGCTGCCCGAGAGAGAGAGGCTGATCTCGCCGGCGAGGCGCAGCGATGCGAAGCCCAGCCACTGCGCGATGCGTGGCGCGGGGGTTGACGGGTCGACGTCGAAGGCGAGGCGGTTCAGCGCGGCGGAGGCGGAGTAGGCGTGGAGGGCGGCGTCGACGGCGTCGGCAGTCGAGGAATGGAAGGAGAGCGCCGGGACGGAGGTCCACAGGCCGACGCTGGTGCGCGCGGCGGCGGTGGTGGTCGGGAGGCAGGCGAGGATCGCCTGCAGCACCTCGTCAGGGGAGAGCGCTGAGGCGGTCCTCCGCGACCATGGTCGCTGCGGCGCTGTGCTGATCTGCCGGCTGCGGCGCGTATCTGTCTTTTACCGTCGTGGAAAGGAAAGGAGTTACGAGCAATTTTTGGAAACCAATCCCCTTTTCCGGCGATAGACAAAAACGTACTTGGACTGATGTTCTTTCCGACCTCTTTCCTTGTACCTCTCTCATCGCGTCACTGACGTCTTGAGTCCATGGCTGTTGGTGGTGCGTGCTGGTGTTACCGCTCTTCTGTGAGCGTCCACCACTAGGCCAGCGATGTCAGCTGCCACGTCAAGCGAGCCCGAGGGAACGCGCTGGGGCGGCTGGACGCGCCGCCGGCACGCATCGCGACGACCGCGGACCGCCCCCACACATGGCGGCCGTGTTCCTGGCGCTAATCGGCAACCCGGGCACGGTGCTCCCGCAGCCCAGGCACCCGGGCTACTGCACCGACCGGCGAGTGGTCGTCTACCTGCACCGTCAACAACACCATTGACATCATTGTTACCATCATCGAAGGATGCTGAGGCCCGCATGGCGTGCAAGCTGCTCGGTCGGACCTTCGGTGACTTTGTGAATATAGTTTGTGCACAGGCACTCAAGCAGTGTCACCTCTGACTTATATGAGCAGGGGTTGACAACAACAAAAGAATAGCGCAAATGTGTGTGTGGATGGTATTGGAACTTCGCTCAGCTTAAACAGTGCATAGCGGGCACAGGTGGCATAAACGAAAGATTGTTTCACGATTTTACCCAGCTCAGAAAGATGAGAAATGTAGGGTATAAAAGTCTGAATGACAACAAGTAAACAGTTACAATCCATCCGCCCAACCCAAGGCTACTAGGCAACGAAGAGTACCAAGTATGAATGTGACAACAAGTGCTTGATAGCACGACAACAGCCACGCAGGGCTCTAGTAGCAACGAAATGACGAAGATACAGTGGGCAAACCTGCCTTGCCTGAAGGGACTAACACAGGACATTTGCCCATTTTTGTGCTACTGGAGGTTGACAACCTTATGCCACCAGCTTGACACCACCAATGCTCTCTGGCCTCATCTATGGAACTGAGTGGTTTCAAACTCGAGCATGATGCAGTGTGGACGTACCAGACCCCAGAGATGCTTCTGCGCCGCCTGACTCAGAGAAATGTTTTTTCTTGTGTGGATGGCCATCCTCCTGAGTTTGATGTTGCACCTAAACAACAGCTTCAGGAACTCAGTGTCATCCTCGGCTCCGGTGAAACTAGTGATCTCCAGTTCCTCCAGCGAATCCACGGTGACTCCATCAGTTATCCAGCTTCCTGGCTCCAGACATTTGCAGTCATGACTGCACTGGGATTGCTTCAGGAGAAAACACACACACACAAAATATCAGGGTTAGCTTACAGATCGATTCTATACCATGCATAATTCAAGTTCAGCACTTGAGTAATATGTTTTACTGTTTCCTGTTAATATATGTCGTTTCTTTCAAAGACCATAGATTGTTACTGGAGAGTCATGATTTTTTCTCAAACAACAGGTAGAGGTACATATATATAATTATATATAGTAAGAACACTTGAGCATCATAATTAGCTGGATGATACTAGTACTGTACATGTAATTAGCAGTTATTTGTGCTTCTCGATGCTAGTCAGAAGAAAATTTTGGCCATGACCAGACCCAATTTTTTTGCAACATTGCACTACCACTTGTATTGATCTACATCTACTACAAGTTTATGAGTCATAGCCAAACCTTGAGGCAACAAAAACTGAAGATAAATTCTCAAGATAACAATAAAATGGAATTGACACCATGTCAGCCTCATGATAAACTGCATTCTAAACTTGACCCAAACCTTGCTGATGGGGTCAAAATGTTCTCGTCAACTAAAGGATTTAGTGATTTCAGCTAGCTGACATCTAGAGTTTCCATAATGATATATTTGGCAAATAGGAGCCCAAAATCAAATAATGCAAGAATGATCTTTCAGAAAAAAATAATGCAAAAACCGATTAGAGTGACTCACCCAGGTGTTCACTGGGAGGAGGTCGAGCTTAAGCTTTGTTAACCCTGTGAACTTCTTGAGGAGATGCAGCATCGCTGGCCCCAGATGTTGTTTCGTCGACAACCCTTTCACTTCTAAAACCTTGGTCTTGGGAAGCTCGTCCATATCTTGTACAAATTTGTTATATCCCTGCACGCCCTGTGAGTAAATGTAAAAAAGAAGTTAATGTTATAGCCCCATTTGAAAAAAAAAAAGGGTATTACTCTAGAAAATTACACAGCCTTTTGGAACATAGGATTCACGAAATATTAAAAACACAACACCCGGGTTGCATGGAATTTGAAATTCAACTGGAATTCAAAATGTAAGAAAGTTTCCAACATAACTTTTAATGCATAACAAGAAAACCTCAAGCTAGTAGTTTCCAACATAACTTTTAATGCATAACAAGAAAACCTCAAGCTAGTTTCCATCGAAACTCCAATGGATTCATGCATATTTTCCTCATAGGTTGTAATCTTTTGTTCCAAATAAGTAAAGGTAGTACATAGGAAAAAATTTCCTATAATGTTAACTGGAATATATATTTTGAAAGTTCTATGATTTTCTTTTGTTTCTAATCAAATATACATAATAAAATAAAAATTCCATCCTTACAAAGGGGAGGAGATAACGTGTGTGCTAGTTAAATTCAGGGTGCATTTTGCAGGTTTCATATTCTTATTAAAAAAATCATGCAAATAAAAATATGGCCAAAAAGTTCTAAACAGTCCGTGGGTGGAGAACAACTTAAATACAAAACATTTCAATTTGTTGCACCGAAAATGATTAGCAAAAAAAAGAAGAAAAAAGGTAGAAGCAATGAGAGATGAGAATCTCTAAGATACCCGCCTCCTACCGTTTCATGCACGTGCGCATGTAGAAACGGTAATACGTTCTGGTTCTCTGAATTATTCTTTTGCTAGAAAGACCGTTTGGAAATGATTCATATGAATCTCACTAGAAACGGAAACGTTTCAATATCTTAACGCACCCTCGGTTTAAATAAGCCTTTATTTCCGACCCTCTTCCTCGGGCGTGCGGGCTAGGCGACCAATAGTGATGCACATGCATGCGCCCAAGTCTGCTCCCCCCTCGGGACGTCCTTGTTCATCTTCTCAAGCGAATCCCCCTCTCCCCACCCCGCCCACCTCGACCACCGTCCATCTTGACGCCTCCTCGCCGCCCTCCATGCCCACCTCCCGTTGCTGCCAGACGAGCCTGCCCTCCCCTAACTTCATCGATGCTCGCACCTGCCACCTACCCTAGCCACCTGCTTGGCGGTGGCGATGCCGCGATGCTCACCGCTGGCCAACCCGCCACCATTGTCATGTCACGGTTGTCGCTCCTGGCCGGCCGGCCAACAATCTATGACCGGAGGAGAGCCCGAAGCCTCACTAGCCAGCCAACCCTAACCCTAACCCTAGTTCTGTCATCCACCAATATCGCGGTGCCACCTTGTCCACCTCCCTCTGGCAGCGGCGACCACGCCACCGGCCGCTACGCCAACCGCCTGCATGCACACTACCCCTGTCCCCGCCTCCTTCCCCAGCAACGGCGATGTGTGCGCCGCTAACCTTACGAACGCATATGCGTGCCAAATAAGGATTTGGCTATATTTCGGATCCTCCTTTTGGAAGCTTAATGAAATAACATAAACATATGCACTTGCTTACCGGCAGCATGGAGAGACGGAGGGACATCTCGTCGACGGCATCAAATCGTTGAAACAGCGCCGGTTTGGATCGGCAGGTGACCGCTAGCCTGTAGATTTGGCGATCAGCATCGTTGATGATATGGCGGATAGGGTCATAGCTGTGGTCCCAAATCAGCTCGGCCAGCATTGGGGCGACGATGGTGGCTGCTGCAGATCTGTCTCCACAGTTTTCCAAAGCCAGATAGTATAGGTTTGGTGCAACAACCACGATCTGGCCCCTTTTGTTGATGCCGATGATGTGTCTGAACACAAGCCGTTGTAGCGACGTGGAGCTGATGGAGATGCGGCCGCCGGAGACGAGGACGGCCACGTTGCTCAGCTCGAGCTCCTGCAGGCGCGGGCACTGCGTAGACACGAGGTGGCCGACGTCGCCGTGCACGCCCGCGAACTTGGCCGCGTTGATCTTGAGGGTGCGCATCGACGTGAACGCGCCGGCACTTGGGAGTCGGAGATGGAAGTTGATGCTGGCGAGCTCGATGCGCGTCACCCACTCGTAGATCGGCAGCTCGATCAGCCTACCAACGTTGCGTCCACGTACACGAACGTTGCCTCTCGACGAGATCCCTTGTGCACCAGCGCCGCTGCCCGAGAGAGAGAGGCGGAGCTCGCCGGCGAGGCGCAGCGATGCAAAGCGCAGCCACTGCGCGATGCGTGGAGCGGGGGTTGACGGGTCGACGTCGAAGGCGAGGCGGTTCAGCGCGGCAGAGGCGGAGTAGGCGTGGAGGGCGGCGTCGACGGCGGCGGCCGTCGAGGAAAAGGCGCCCGGCGGCGCATTCGGCTCCACATGGAAGGAGAGCGCCGGGACGGAGGTCCACAGGCCGCGCCAGCGGCGTGAGAGGACGCTGGTGCGCGCGGCGGCGGTCGTGGTCGGGAGGCAGGCGAGGATCGCCTGGAGCACCTCGTCCGGGAGAGCGCTGAGGCGGTCCTCCGCGACCATGGCCGCTGCGGCGCTGTGGTGATCTGCCGGCTGCGGGCGCGTCTGTCTTTACCGTCGTGGAAAGGAAAGGAGTTACGAGCAATTTTTTGGAAACCAATCCCCTTTTCCTGCGATAAACAAAAACGTACTTGGACTGATGTTCTTTCCGACCTCTTTCCTTCTGCCTCTCTCAGCGAGTCACTGACATCTTGGGTCCACTGCTGTTGGTGATGTTGTCACCGCTCTTCGAGCGTCCATGCGGACCATGCCGCCACCATGTCACTTGCCACGTCAAGCCTCCTGAGGCCCGAGCAGGCGATGAGGGCTCTGCAGTTGAAGCGCCAACAGATTGATGTGCTGTTTGGTTGTGGGAAAGTTAAATTTGTCGTTAGGGGCGTATGCTTTTATATGCCCCTAACGGTACAAAAACCGTCTTTCCGATTGCATTGTGTATTGATTCTGTTTTAATGTTTGTTTGTGAAACGGTGTGTTTGGTAGGCACGAGAACGGTTACCAATCTTCAGCAGATTACGTCAGATCACGATAGGGAAGCGCTCATGTCAACTCTACATTGGATCTGAATGAAAATGAAAATATTGGATTCCATTCCCATAACCCCCATGGAACCGTTATCTTTACGTTATGTGCCCTCCTTCAAACCAAAAGAGAGAGAAGTGACAGAGAAGATATAGAGGATAGGAAAAGACATTTTTAGCCATTGACACGTGGGTCTAGAGTAAATAAAGAGGATGCATTTTCTCATCCAATCAGCAATAGTCCTAAAAGCACAAATAGTGTTTTCTCAATCCTCTATAGTGAGTTTTAAGAGAAAGGGTCTAGTGGAGTTGGTCTAACTAGTCGAGGTAGGAGAAAGCTTGATTAGCTATTCACTTACCGCATAGAGTTCATGGCGTAAAAGCAACACTTTTGTACTTAGGGGTTTATTTGTATGTAGTCGTATTCACACGAATACATGTGTGCCAGATTCTATCGAAGAGAAAATTAATTAGTTTTTTCAACCAAATTCACCCAAACACATGTAGGGCTTGTTTAAATGAACTCATATCCACCTTAATTAATGTTCACTGTAGTTCACTTCGACACATGTGAATTGACGTGGACGCGAAAGTGCACGTAAATAAGCATGCATGTTGAAATAGATCTGAGTGCACCAAAGTTCCAAACAAGGCATAGGGTTTGTTTAGATCCAAATGTGTTGGTGTGGACTAGGATGAAAATTCAAATTTTCACCCTAATCTACCTCAAAACATGTGGATTATTTGAGACATGAGAGCATCCAAACAAGGTCTTCGAAAATAGTATCTATACCTCTTGGGTCACTGTTGACCTTGATTTTCTTCCAACTCGAAAACCGGACATCTATACTCTAAACTAAAAAATCATTTAATTATCTTTTTGCTCTAGTTAGAAGTACTTTTCAAGATGGTTTCATCTTTTTTATTTTAAAAAATTTGATAAGGATTTTAGACCACAAAAAATATCTCTATAGCTCTAAATATTTGGAAATAAATCCAGAAGATAAATTGGGAAATGTCAAACCTAAATAAATTATTCAAAACTTGTGAAAGCTTTTTTTTTAAGGCAATACAGCACTGGGTCCAATCAATTAATCAAACGCTTGTTGTATAATAAAAATCTATACCTACTAATAAAAGAGAAAATTTCAGTACCATATTTTTTTTTCACCTTTTTTTTCTGCCTTTTTACGCCCAACTAATTCGTTTTCCTGCCAAGCTAGGATACGTGTCTGTATGGTATACGGAATGTGTACTAATCCTTAGGTATAGTAGATTTAAAAAGAGCTCTAAATCCAGGCAAAAAAAAACTCTCCACATATATACATATATATGATTTCTTGTCCAAATCCAAATAGGTGTGACGGAGGGCAAATAAAACTCTCCACGAAAAAATTTTCTTCTTATATACGATTCATCAATCCCGGTCTATATCCAAATCCAAATAGGTCGGACAGGGGAAAAGAAAAAACTCACTGACATACATATATACGATTCATCAATCACGGCCGGGCTGCCGTCGGTCGGCTGTGCGGAGAGGGCAAGGATGCATGCGTCGTGCGAGGCTCAACCGCGACGCGAGACCTTGAACAAGAAGCTGAACGCTACCGTCAAAGCGCTCAGCGGCGGCACGCCGACCTCAAGCTCGCCATCTTCGACATCTACATTTTGCTCCATAAACTCGCCCAAGACCTGGCAGCTTATGGTACATGCGTACGTGTTCAATAATGCCGCGAACATGCCAATATGAGCGAGCTAGCATATATATGTATATGATCATCGATATCGTCGCCGTTGCTGTTTATGTAGGCTTCGTGAACGCGAGGGAGACGTGCTGCCGGACGGGCACGGCCAAGACGATGGTGTACCTCTGCAGCCCGACGACGGCCGGAGCGTGTCGGAACGCCAACGTGCGGCCCACCATTCCTGGTCTTCGTACGTACCGAGTGACGGAGGTAATAAGAAATTGCTAATTGGCTAAGCCCCATGATTGTGTTTGTATACGTGGTATGTCAAGTATATATTCTTTAGATTTGGAATTTAGGATTCCCTTGAGGTGCAAAAGACGCATGTTTAGTATGACATTGAATTCTCTAAAATTCTGAAATTGAATTGAGTATTGATAATTTTTCTTAAATTGTCGGAGCGCAGCTCGCAACGACGCAGGTGGAGCTTGAGTGCAATCGACAACACGGATCTCAGTCTTTGGGGCCGCGGGCCATGGAGCGTTGCTGGGATGGCGGCAAGGTGGAGCTCGGCTATGAGAGCTAGCTAACGGCAAGCGGTCACCAAGATGCGAATCTAGGAGAAGAGGAGGCGCGGGCGCGGGCTGCAACGACGACGCAGAGTTAGAGCACGATGGAGCTTGATATATACAAATTTTTTTTCCGGTGACAACGCACGGGTACTTTTACTGGTAAAAATAAAAACTCATTTTTTTTGACAAGTCAAATAAAAACTCATTGAAAGTGTCTCAGAGTGTGTGGCGTGTCCAAAGTCATGTGTGTGCTCGTCTACTTCCATGGTAGAATAGACAAAAATTGTAGTTTGCGCAAAATGGATGTGTATGCTGTATCATTGTGTGTTGATATAACGAGACAGTAGTTCAGTGACAAATCCCGAAGTCACACAGTTCGGTAATAGTGTGCCTGCTAAGATAATAAGATCAAGCCACATAATGATTTCATATGCGAATCGTTCTCACAAATCGACGTCTTAATTAATGTAAACAAAACTCCCTCGGAATTCCTTTGAGACTTGAAGCTTAAACTCCCTTGAACTCTTCAGAACCTTTATGTTCAGTTCAGAATATACTTCAGGGCCAGTTTAGAGCACACATATTTTACATTATATACAATTTAATCTATGTTGGAATTTAGAAGAATTTACACGTTCCAGGAGAGGCATGAAACTAGCAGAAACTCTAAAACCTGATCCAAAACTGCATCAGTACCATCCGAAAGATTGCCACAGCCCTAGCAGACTAAAAAGCTTTTTTTCTTTTTCTTTTTTCTTTTTTTTGCAATGGGAATATAAAACCTGATCCAAAACTGCATCAGTACCATCAAAGCGGAGGTGAAGTGAATCAGCCTTTCTGTGCCATAATACAGTACAAATTTACCAATACAGAGAAGTTGCAGGCAGCAGGCTGTTCCATTTCCATGAACCGGTCAGGCTAAGATTGCAATACATTGCTCAATGAAAAGTAGGGTTCAATTTCAGATTACCCTACTATAGTTTTTCGACTGATGCATGTATAGACGTTTGTATGCTTACACAAATCGACACCTTGCGATGATCATGAAGCTGAGCAAATTTTGCCATCAAGCAGCCCTAGGTGCCTAGGTAATTCTGAGCCCCTTTGTGATTGTAAATAAGATCAAGCATCGGAAGAAATGAAAAAATTTCACATATAGTTTCTAGAAGATGTAAATGCACACATAAGCTGTAAGCACAGTTGTTAGCAGAACAGATACTGCATTAACGGCATCGTTGTCCAGGATAGTCATCCCAGAAATCTTTGTAACTGTGGGACCCCTTTTGCTGACCACCTACAGAGCAACAATAAAACATTCTCATATGGAAGTTGCAAGATAATAATTTGCTAACAGTAATTAATTTTCAAACAAAGTCAAGCTTGTTAATATATTTTACTGCAAGAAACCTCGGCTTGCAGAAGGAGCAAAGTCTGGCATCATTCTAAATGATTGTTTATATTTGAAACATCCAAATGTACTCGTTCTGGTCTTGTACAAATATCAGAGCTGTTTTTTTTTTTTTTTTAAAAAAAACTAATATCAGAACTGTTAACAGGCGTATAGAAGAAGCCCTGCTATTCCAGTACTTTAGATGCGCTATTCTAATACTTTGAACATGGTGATAAAATGAACAGATGTTTTTGTGCCCTTAGCAGTTAGTACTGACTAAACATCTTAAAGTAAAGGAAGATCATACAACTGAAAAGTACTATCACAATGCACTAGTGGCCTCTTGATGCAATCTTCAATGAAAAAACAAGGCTTTCTTCTCCAATAGCATATTACCAAGGTGGCACAGATCAGTTTACCTTCTTCCGAACACTGCAGTACCCACTGAATTGAAGTGTAGCTCCCAGCAATGAATCAATTAGACTCCCAAGCAAACCAGCTGCAGCAGAGATGGGTAGTACTAGGAGCTGCCTGAAGGTCATATCGGAAGAACATTCAGCAGTCAACAGTCCAACAACAACGAAAGTGAGACCAATGATAAGGCCTCCTCCTGTGGCAGCAAGAAGTCCTTGTAAGGTCACTCCACCATTTGTACCCTTCCTGACAGGCTTTATAGAGCAATACTGTTATCAGCTCACAGATAAACACTACAAAAGAGTAAAATTCATTTGAGAATTCGTCAGCCCTTCTGGTTGCAAAAGAAAGTCATTTTAGCCTTCTCATTTTGTTACTAACTGTAAGCCACCCAAGCAATTCAAGGCTTGTTTCTAGTAATTTTGTTCTTCCTTCCATGCCCAGCTAAATTAATACTACCACTATCATGTGGTGTAAATAACACATTTTTGCTAATGTAGTCTAAATGAAGGGCAACAGAATCATTATCTACATTAATGACTTACACTTGGAATTCGATGGGGTCAAATCTATACAAGTAATGGAAATGAAACAGTAAATATCATGCTGATATGTAGAAAACAATAATAGTCATGATCTGTCACATGGTGTAGCCAACACAGTTAGTAACTTAGTACTAATCAACTCCCATTAATGCTAATTGTAAATACTCAGTAGTACACACAGAAAAGGACTCTCAATGCTCATTTGTCCTAGTACCCTATATTAGATAAGCTTATAAAAAAAACTACAGATTGCTCCAAAAAAAAAAAAATACAGTGAGCTGTTACGCCTTAAATTCAACTTCTTTACAAAACAGCATATTGGAGTTAATAATATATTTGAAGGTTGAACGCACAACCCACCAGGGAAAAAAATCTGAGCATAAAATTAGAGAAGTGGACAAGGTCTGTGGTTTTTATGCAAACTTTGCACATCAGGGGAAGGGTTTCACATGATTGTCTACGAAATGCATGCATTGTGCATTTTGTATGTGATTATATCTGTACTGTATTAGGCCAGGCAAGCATATATTGTATGCTTACCTGATGAGGAAATGATAGATATTATTGGTTTGATTAATGTGATGACTCAGTTCTTATTCTTATATGTTAGTTCAATGCTACAAACAATTTGGATATGGCTTGAAGGGTAGCAAGCCCATGCCTTTGGAGTTTGGACATTTCAGATCATTTGACCAGAAGTCAAATATGGTGCTCTGTCCAGTCAAATTTAGTGAATACAAGCCATGCACAGTAGGTTTGACAGATTAGGGGAAATAGCCAAATCTTGCAGCCTAGCATGAAGTACATATACAATCATGACTGAAGATAAATACATGGACAACATTAGCACGTAACACAGTATATCCAGTCGCATGGAAAAGGACACCTACCTTAAGGGTTGTAATAAGCCTCGGTTGCTCATTACTAAGTACACCGATTTCAGACGACCAAGTATCTCCATTGCAGCAACAGTAGTGGCCAATGATACCACCTATAATACCAGTTATAAGCTTTGAACCATTTGAGTCCAAGCACTGATCTTGCCCTCCAGTCAATAGTGCAAATATCACAACCAGTACAGTGGCAATTGCGCTATTTGCTAGAACTTGGATCCTTTAAGATGTAAAGCGACATAGTAAGATACACCAGCAAGGTTAATTGACAAAACTGAAGCTTCTATGATATATCTTTTATGAAGTCTGATGACATGCACAGCAAAAATCAATCATATGATCGAGAAAAGAAAGAAGAGGTTCACGAGATGTTTTTTAGCTTCTGTGGTGTATATATTTTTTTGAACTGAGCAAAGAATATAACCAATTCGAGAATAATTTCAAGAAAACAGATTAAGCAACACATAATATAATTTCATCAGAGCAATCAAACATGTAAAGCTTGCAGAGAAGTTCCCTAGAATTCATAACATTTTGGCTTAAGTTGGCACTGCAATTACTGTTCCATACTTAGAATTTCTATAGCAGTTATTGTGAGACAGACACAGACACAGACAGAGAAGGGGACCTGTCTGATTTATGACAGTTGATAGCCCAGCTCAGGCGCAAAACAAAACAGGGAGCAGATAATTCAGGGTGAGATTCGCAAATTCCCAACAGAGAGAGAGCGCTGGGTACCTACCAGTTGCGCTGACCGCCCTCCTTGAAGTCCTCCTCGACGCGGCGCTTGCGGTCCTCCCCGATCTTGGTTGCCTTGGACGAGGAGAAGAAGAAGGCCAGCAGCAGCGCCCCGTACCTGTAGCCGCAGGCGAGGTGGACCGCCATGACGACGAAGCCGGCGGCCCCGCCCGAGGCGTCCAGGAGCGGCGGCGGACGCGCGCGCGGCGATGACAGCCGCCAGCGCCGCGCCGACGGCCGACCGGACAGCGAGGGGGAGGCGAAGGCGTCGGGGACAGCCATGGCGGGGCGTGCGCGACGGTGCCGCTCGGGTTTCAGTCAGCTGCAGCCTGCAGTCAACCGCGGTTCGCAGCCGGAGCCGCCCGGTGTGCCGATGGAGTGAATTTGTAGGGGAGTTTGGTTGGGAAGCCGGAGAACTCGCGGACAACGAGGGAGACTCGTGGATGGTTGCGAAATCACGTGGGAAATCACGTGGGAGACAAATAAATGGAGCTCCATCGCCATTCAGCCTCACAAAGGTCCTGTTTTAGTCTTAAAACGTTTGAGAGGAAAAAAAAAAAAAGAGACACTCTTGTAGTAAACAGTTTCAAAAAAAAGTCGTGTTTGGTTTCCTAGAGATTTTTAGGATTTTTTTAGTCCCAATACAAAAAGAATTCCATGGAACCAAACACCATATTTGGGCATGAGGCTGATCCTAAGCTGCCGTCCACGCCCGAATACCCTCATTTAAAAAAGAATATTTTTAGTGTAGAAAGTCTCAAATTCAGGATCTTCCGCTCCGACAACTCCCATCATTTGAAATGGGTTCAACGTCCAACTATGATATCCTTGAAAGAAAAGGGAGACTCGTGGATATAGCTGCTATGCCAAAACTTCGGTATAAAAAGAACAAACCAGATTGTCCTAGTGGATAAATAAGGAATACGGAAACAAAAACAGTGATTGGACAGAATGAAATTGCACCATATTTGGGCAACTCTAATGAATAGTTGTTTGCTCCCTGTATTCTTTTTTTTATATTTTCATTAATTTTGTCCTAAGTTAAATATATATCTATACATATCTTTTTATAGCTATATAATATAAGTAAGGATAGAAACTACAACATTTTCATTAATTTTGTCCTAAGTTCAATATATATATCCCTTATAGCTATATATGATACAAGTAACGATAGAAACTACAATAGATATACCCTTGGGATTACCCTAACATCAACATTCCCACTATGCCATATAAATGTTTGAAAAGTGCAGTCCAAAATAATTAAGCTCTCCTATGTGTTAGGCCTCCTTTGGTTCACAGGAAAACGTAGGAAAGTTGTAGGAATTTAAGGATGCAGGAAAGGAAAGGCAGTCAGGATAAATAGTAATAAAAAAATATGTTGAAAAGTCAGAACGTACAAAATTTCTAGCATTTTTTGAGGTGCTTTCGCTCGGGCGTGCACAAGGAGCCATGGAGGCAATAACATAACATTAAATTTCAGGTGGAATTTTAGATAACATAACAAAAAATTAACTGTTCATGCAGATTAGACTTCTCAGGCGCGTCAACTTATTTGTAGACGGCACATGCATATACTGCGGGCAAGAGCCAAGAACGCATTGCATTAAAGCAGTATAAACCTCCTTGCAACACAGAGGTCAAAAAATGCAGTGACCTGTAAATTAAAGATGACAGTTATGCGGCACACATGAAATTGCAGTAATCAAGTTAAGTAAATGTCACCACGACAAAGGCAGTTCATGTGGAGCACAACAAGCTACATTCACTCTGCAAATATTTGAATGGCAAGCAACATCCACTATTCTTCGGCAGAAAGGAAAAAAAAAGGAATACAGTGTATGTAATTGACTGTGCATGGCAACTTCAACCATTAACTAGAGTATTCATAGGGTGCTCCTTGTTGTGACGGTTGTGTGGCTTCTCTTTGCTTGGCATACTCAGCAAAAATAACCCAACCATCAAGGAACTGCAGGAATATACAGTTGTGTGAGAAAAAAAAAATAAAAAGGGGCCAAACAGACAATGCTTCCAAAATTAAAACGTATGACATTATACATCAGCTAACAGGGTACACATTCCAAAAATCAATGAGTCATCACTTGTTCTTTGCCAGTCATGAAAAGATGATTTTGACATGTTCATATTTGGAGGTCCATCTGATGTCCTCTACATTTAGGATTATCAGGATCATTCAATGTGGCTAAGTCTTTCATGAATAAAACAGTGAACCTGGAAAACTAGCTGCAACAAACCACATTCACTCACCTTTCCATCCATGCCTTTTATGGCCTCACCAGCTTCTTGTACAGTCGCATATTTTACAAAGCCAAATCCTCTAGAGTATCCAGATATTCTATCAGTGATTACTCTTGCTGCACACAAAGTGTTGCTTCATGATATTGATACATGGAATTAGCACTTGAAGAAAAAGCTGAGCAATATAATTCGATATATACCTTCAATAACCTGACCAAATTTCGAAAATGCTTCCTTAAGTCCATCGGATGTTGTGCGTTTATTTAAGCCTGCAAACATGCATCTGTTACTACTACCACAGTATATACCCACATTCCTTGTTCGCACATGATGGGCGTGTGCTGTGATGATAGCAAACAGCGAACCAATATTGATCAATGATGAGACAATACACCTTCAATTTTCGAAACCTTTGTGGAACTATTTTTTTTTTTTTTTTTTGAAAAAACTTTGTGGAACTATATTGTAATAACTTTCTGGAGAAAAATAATCGAATTTCAGCAGAGTTATTTAACAGATTCAGATATCGCTGCTTTTTTCCTTCAATGAAGGAACTGACTGTTTGACACACATGACCGGAAAAACTATTGACACAAAAAATGTAGGAGGCTACTGATGCACCGAATCTTGCAATAACATTTGTAGCTCCATCTTTCTTCCATATAGAAAAGTGGAGTACACAAACCAGCATGATCACTGGCATCTGCTATGTGTTCTGCTTCCAAGTTTACCAATACTTGAGCTTATAAAAGGTCAACTAGTCGACAATCAGTCTGTATGCGCCCATGCAGCACTTCTCTTGTTCAGAGTGGATAGTTTCAGAATAGAGCAAATCGACTCAATTCGCAAGATAGATACTGTTCCACTACGACTAGTATCAGTTTAGTTCATCAGCTCTATCGAAATTGGAAGTAACTACTGGCTCGCAGGTCTCAGACAAAAGTAAACAACTTCGCACATTCCTAACCCTACCGCAAACATCCACTGCCTCCCAGCACAACAAGCAACCAATAAAGCGCGCAGTATAAGAATCAAAGCGAGGGTTTCTGTTGCAAAACATGAAAAAGGGTAATAAAAAAGTAGAGCGAGGTTTGTTGCCTGAGACGAAGAGATTGTTGCAGGGCTCCGCCACGGGGCGCGCGGCGGGAGGAGGCGGTGCAGTGAAGGCTGAGACGGAGAGTAGCCGCCGGAACCCGGCACGAGCTGCCGCCGCCGCCATTCCGATGCGGAGTCTCCGGAGAATCGGAGGAGAGAAGAGTGCGGTGCGACGGGTTCTTCTCTGGATTGCAATTGGCCAGCCTGACCCACACGACGGCCCAAGAGCAATACACATACGCAATGGGCTGCCACTAGCGCTTGGTCAAGCACCCCGAAGGCCCGACCCAATCGCTCCTGCCCCCAAACCCCGAGGAAACTGCCCAAAGCCCTAGATCCCCTTCCTCCCTTCGCCGGACCGGAGGGCGCGGGTGGCTCGCCGTCAATGGCGTCGCTGTTCCGTGCGATCCTCCGGCTATTCCAAGCGAAGGCGCAGGGTCCGGAGCTTCTGGATCTCGGCGACGATCTCCTCCGGGAGATCCTCCTGCGGATCGGCTTCCCCGCCGACGTCATCCGCGCCTCCGCCGCATGCGTCACATTCCGCCGCCTCGTCACCGAACCCTCATTCCTCCGCCATTACCGCTCCCTCCACCCTCCGCAACTCCTCGGCTTCCACTACAGGAGAGACAAACGGTTCCATTTCCAGCCGGCCGAGGCGCCCCACCCCAACGCTCCTGCCGCCCGCGCTCTCGCCCGCGCCGCGAGCTTCTCCTTCGAGGACCGCCTCCCTCGCCGCCACTTAGTAGAGTTCCTCATCTGGCCCTGGGAGATCTGTGACCTCCGCGAAGGCCGCGTCCTCCTCAAGTGTACATGTCTGGGATTCTTCCGCGCCTTGGACTGGTTGCCGGAGCTCGCGGTGTGCTACCCCTTGTCCAGGCGGCGCCGGCTGCTACCTCGCATTCCCGACGACCTCCTCGCCTCCGTTCAGGTTCAGCGACATAAGATTCCGTGTTTCGATGCCTTCCTTGTCCCTTCTTCTACGGAAGAGGAGGGTGAGAGATCGTTCAGAGTGATTGGCATGGCCATGGCGGATTGCATGACAAGGCTGGCGGTATTTGTCTTCTCCTCGAGATCGGGCCGCTGGAGTCTCGGTACGTCTACAAATTTGGATACCCTCAATGTACCACCAGACACAAAGATGCTGAAACAGCACCATCTTGCTCATGGCTGCTTCTTCTGGAAAGTGGAGAAGGACAAGTTGCTCAAGCTTGACATGAGCACAATGGAGCTCTCCACATATGACCTCCCCTGGCTACTCCAGGCGCTATCGCCATACTGTCATTGCGGAAGCAGGTGAAGGACGACTTGCGTTGTTTAGCCTTAGCCGCCCACTCTCTTCTGAAGAAACATATGTGGATTATTACACCAGCATTATGCAAACCAAGAGCGACATGCACAATGAGTGGCAGATGACCGCAATCCCACTTCCCACCAATCATTGTTATGAATTTTTTGGTGCAGCTGATGGATACATTTTCCTATCAGGCTGTCCAAGATTAGGTCCTGCAGTGTGTTTATCCCTCAAGGTTAACAATTTGAAGATTGAGAGGGTATGTTCCAGAATGTATGGAATTGACGTCCTGCACCCATATTTCAGGTACCCACCACCCATGTCGCCGGAAGTGATACCAAGTGGTAAGCATTTCATCATTGCCTTCACTGACTTCCTCTATTTTCTGATTTCAGATGCTGCCAAGTGGTAAACTTGTTTTGCTTCTCCATTTAACTCCACTAATAATGCAGTTGGCACGTTTTAAACTTTACTTGCTCTATAATATGTCCAGTCAAGAAATTTCTGCAGAGATTGTTTATAAGGTTATTAAGCTGTCACATCCGCCCTTTGAACTGCCTTGTCTTTTAAGTTAAGTTGTGACTACACATCCATTTGCAGGATTAAAGTCTCGTCCAAGGTCATGAGCTTCTTCAGAGTTCGGACCCATACTGCTGTTTTGTGGCAACTGGAGATCATAGCTTGCTCACAGCCTCAGATCCGGTGGAGGTCGGAGGAGATGGCTGCTTCATCAGGGTTGTTAGGACAAGATGCACGATGTTCGACCTCAACAATTGCAACTTCAGGGCAGCTTGATATCGAGCTGAATGTTGAGTGCTCGGTGAATTGTTTTAGCTGTAATGCTACAGATGACTCACTGTTAGGCCATGTTGCAACGTGCGCGCTGTTACGCTGTGAACCGCTAACTTTGTTGCTTTTGGTAATAAATTGTTGTTGTTGTGGATGATGCAGACGTAGGCTTGTTTGGATGCAACCCTGGATGAATTTTGCCTGAATGATTGCTGCACGTACCTTGCCGGATCGTATTTGGTTGGAGTCACGGAGAGTAGCACGGACCAGGCAAGCGCTTATCTTCCCAGGCGACCAAATTCAGCGCCTGGCGCTTCATGCCTTTGCACGGGCTTCTCTACTCTGTATTAATGAGCTATGGGCCCACAGTTGAACTTTTCAGGCAAACGGGCTTAGAACCAAACAACCGGTCTTCTAGCTGCCCGGCCGGGCAAAATTAATATCACTCACAGGCAACATACAGGCAGCATTTTGCTCCGGGCAAATGAGCCGGGGCTGCAACCAAACAAGCCTACTCGTTGCGTTTTTGGGGAGCACATAGTTTATTGATGTTTGTCCGAATTAGCCGTCGTTCAGTCTAATGTCATCTTACCAAGCTGGTAGCTGCTCTGCAAATCCAAGGTGCAGATGCTTATGCAATTTCGAACTTAATTGTTGATTTTTTTAAAAAAACACTTAATTATTACATTGTTGTACTTGTATATATATACTAGTGTTGTAGAATAATAAATTTTATGATTATACACCAAATTACTGAATGGGTAATATCAAAAGGGTTACTTCCCAATAGCTGTCGTATGCTGTCCCCTGACTTTAGACACTACTATTCACGGTTCTTGGCTTCACGATTCTTACCACATCTGTGCCAGCCGCCAAACATGATGCCCTTGGAACATTAGCCAGGGATGCATGTTCCATCTCAGGAACGTGCTTAGCGTAAGACAGACAAATAGGGAACTTCGTCAGCCGTTCTGCAGCCACGTGGAGTTTTGCTTCAAACCAATTCATACAAATCGGTATGGATGAAAAATTATTTATTGTTATTACGATGATCATCTGTATTTGTATGCGTGCTGTCTCCAAGAGGAAGGCTGTGAAATAGGGTGAAAAAAATGAGAGCCAAACTAAGTTTTTCAATGACGAATTGGGCAAAGGATGTTGTTCTGAATGTTCGGTTCTGCCTGTCATGCATTACTATTTTTGTGTGAGGGTTAATAATAAAACAAAAAGTTTAAGGAAGCTCCTGAGCTCATAGTCATATCTGTGCAACGCTGATGCCCACCACGACGATGCTCTCAGGCTTAGCTGCGGCAATCTGGCAACGCTCATGTCTGCACAACAAAGGCACACTTCGCCTGCAAACTTGTAAGCTGAGAGGTAGCCTTGTGTCGTATATATAAGGCGATAATGCAGCATTTGATCCGTGGAATCTGTAAATTTGGACGTTGGTTTCTTTTTTTAAATGCCCTGAGTATTCGTAGGATCTGCAAATTTGAAGAAGCCCCATCACAAATGCAGGGTTAAATTGCATAGGATGAGCAACCTAGAAGAGATGGACCAGATTTGAACCGGACCATGCATATGGGGCCATTGCGAAATGCTGTTCTCCTGGGCCAAACTGCATAATCTCGGATGGTGGATGAGCACAGAGCCGGCCCAATACATTTTTTTCGACATGGCCGGCCCAACACGCTGATTACTCCACTCGGAGGCAGCAAAGCGTGCAGCCCCGGTCACTCGTCACTTTTTTTTTTTGAAAAGTCTACTTTTGGCTCTTAACTTTTGCGCGAGTCAGATTTTGGTCCCTCAACTTCAAAGCCCGGACAAAACAGGTCCCTCAACTTTTCAAACCGTGCAGATTTCGTCCCTCGGCGGGTTTGGGCGGTGGTTTCGCTGCAGTAACTCCGGTTTTGCTACAGGAACAGTGGTTTCGTTTTTCTCTTTTCTTATTTATTTCGCTAAATCTTTCAAAAATCATAGTAAATCACAGAAAATTCATAAAATAGAAAATTCAATTTTGTTGGACTCCACATGAGTAGAGCTACGCAATGAATATATAATATGGTATACTTTAGTATAAACTTTTTGCTAGAAGGTTTGCCTTTTTCTTTTTTATTTTTCGACTCAATCTTTAAAAATCATAGTAAATTACAGAAAAATTATAAAATAAAAAATTCAATTTTGTTGGACTCCACATGAGGCACACAATAACACAGAGACGTAGTTCTTTGTGACTCTTTAGCTGGGTTAGGTTAGCTAGGTTTCTTTGTCCGACTCTGGCGTCGCACGTTACGCGAAGCCGTGAACCCGATCGATGGATCTGGCTAATAAATTAAATAGTACACCTAAATATTTTTATTGTGTAAATATGCTCATGTGGAGTCTAGAAAAATTGGTTTTCAATTTTATGATTTTTATAATTTATTATGATTTTTTAAATATTGAGCTGAAATAAATAAAAAAAAAAAGGTAAAACATTCATAGCAAAAAATTTTATATTAAAGTATACCATATTATATATTCATTGCGTAGCTCTACTCATGTGGAGTCCAACAAAATTGATTGTCTATTTTATGAATTTTCTCGTGATTTACTATGATTTTTGAAAGATTCGGCCAAATAAATAAGAAAAGAAGAAAAAATGAAACCACTGTTGCTGAAGCAAAACCGGAGTTATCAGCTAAAACCACCGCCCAAACCCGCCGAGGGACGAAATCTGCACGGTTTCAAAAAGTTGAGGGGACCTGTTTCCTTTTCAGGTTTTGAAGTTGGGGACCAAAATCGGACTTTTCGCAAAAGTTAGGATCGCGCAGACTTTTCCCTTTTTTTTTTTTTTTTGAGAAGACGGTCACTCGATCCCCTTCCCTCGTCGCCGGAGTCGGCCGAGGTGTCCCTGCCGGCAGATTCTCTCCGGTGCCGACCGAGGTGTCCTTTTTTTTTCCACAACGGCAAAAACCGAATTTCATTACTGGAAGCAACGAAATTACAGAAGTTTCAAGCTACGCACAGTCACAGTCACAAAGTTTGAAACCGCCCACACCTGTGACCACCCAGGGGACCCAAGTGTGGGCTAAACCAGGGCGTCTAAGACCTGCCCATCAACAGAATTGGTTACAAAATGCCGAACGAGGAAAGACTTAACTACATCATCCTGACTTAGAAGGAAAAAGTTCTCCTCATCCAGAGGATTAACTATATGACCAGGTCCTAAGGCTATTCTTCCAGATTTAGTTGTATCGCCTTCATGAGCTTTTCATCCGTTGTATAACACCAGCTGTTGATCACCCCTTGTGTTTTGTAGCCCCTGGCCATGGAAGAAGAGAGCAGCGCGCTTCACCACCTCTGCAGCTTGATTCACCTGTTCCTGCATGTCTTCTTTCAGGAGCCCTGACCAATATGAAAGAAAGGCACAAATTAAGCAAACAATCTCAGTAGGAGATTTTATGCATTTTTTCTCAAAGCAAATGTCATTTCTCAGTTTCCAAATGCTCCAGCACACTGCTGCCAATCCCACCATGTGTATAGTTGGACATTGTGGGAGTAGAATGTGAATCCAGTGCCAATATTGGTTAAAATTTCCTGGTCGATAATCAGCACCAAGAGCAAAAGCTAATAAACTCCATATATATTTTGCAGATGGGCATTCAAAGAAGATATGTAACATAGATTCATTCTCAGGACAAAATGCACATTGTTCATTGCCCTTCCATTTCTTCTTGACCAATACATCTTTTGTTAGTATGGCATTTTGAAAAACCAGCCACAGAAAAATCTTAATTTTCAGGGAATTTTTGGCTTTCCATAACTTCTTCATATTTATACTCTGCTCATCTTTACACAAATGCTTATAGGTTGACTTAACAGAGAAATTCCTAGATTTCTCCCAATCTCACTTTGGTATGTCCCTTCTATCATTAGGACAGAACCAAAAGATCATGTGTTGCAAATTTCTCAGTTGTTCTTGCAGGTCTTCATATAACCATCTCCTAAAAGTTAATTTCCAATTTTTCCTTTTCATCTCATGCACAGTAAGTTTCTGCTCTAGATTAATCTCATAGAGCCTAGGAAACTTGTCTGCTAGGGCTGAATCACCACACCATCTGTCTAGCCAGAAGCTAGTGGATTTACCATCTCCCACAATCATTGACCTACCTTTTAGATAGATATCTCTAACTTTCAAAAGGTCATTCCACACAGGGAATTCTTAGGATTTTTGGACAGAAAACATATTGTATTCTTTTTGAGATACTTCTCTTTAACAATATCATGCCGGATACCATTGCCATTCTCTATTTTCCACCACCATTTTACATAGTAAGCTAATATTCATTTTTCTCAGGTCTTTAACTCCCCGGACCTCCCTTCTCCTTAGGTTTGGTAATTCTAATCCACTTTGACTAGATGATATTTCTTCTTAACTCTACCCCCTTGCCGTAAAAAATCTCTTCCTGATAACATCCATTTTTTTCAAGAATGGTAACAGGTAACCAATACATGGACATAGTATATATTGGAATGTTACTCAGACATGAGTTGATCAATACCAGTCTACCTCAGTGAGGGCACTGCCCTTCCATCCATCCAATCTCTTCATTAATCTTTCACAAAGTTTCAACCAATCAATTACATGCAGTTTAGATCACGCCACGGGGACTCCCGGATATTTTAATGGCCAACTTCCAATAGCACAATTGAACAAATTGGAATAAAGAACGCTTTTTTGTCACTATCTTGGCTAATCATCACTAACTCACTTTTGGAGAAATTGATTTTCAACCCCGACATTTCTTCATACAAATATAATACTTGATTTCAAGTTAGCCGCTTGTTCAAGATCATCTTGTAAACACAAAATTGTGTCATCAGCGTATTGTAAGATTGCAACTCCATTTTTGCACATAATCAGGCACAAGCCCCTTTACTGACATTTTTTTTTGAGCTAAGTTGACCATTTTAGCAAGAGCATCGCAGCTATATTAAACAAAAAGGGAGAAAGGGGGTCACCCCTGTCTCACCCCTCTCCCGCATTTGAAATAAGCGCCAATTTGTCATTGACCTTGACACTAACAATTGTGAGGAAGTCATTACAATTTTTATCCATTCACACCACTTTGGACCAAAACCCCTTTGTTCAAGGCGGTCAAAGAGAAAATCCCAATTTAGCTTATCATAAGCTTTTTTCAAAATCCAATTTCGAGGATTATACCATCTTTCTTTTTGGCTCTAGTATCATGTAGGATTTCATGTAAAGACATGATCCCATCCATAATGTTCCTATCCTTGAGGAAACCAGATTGGCATTTGTTTATAATCTTGCCCATGACTTTGTCTAATCTTATCATTAGAGCTTTTGTGAAAAACTTGTACACCACATTTAGAAGACATATGGGTCTCAGATTGCACGATATTATTTGCCTCTTTGATTTTTGGTAACAAAGATATCACACCATAGTTTAATCTGTCAATATCAATTTCAGCTTGTAAAAGTCATCAAACGAGCCATTATATCTACTTTGATAAACTCAAAGAATCTTTGGTAAAATTCCACAGGGAAAATGATCGGGACCAGTCTTTGTGTTTTTTCCATGGAAAAAATAGCCTCTTTGATTTCCATTTCACTAAAAGGTTTTTGTAATTCTTCATTCTCCTGCATAGAAACTTTTTCTTCTGGTTCCCAACAATTTGCATCCATGTGCACCTTTGAAGGAGGAATAGCCCCCAAAAAAGCTCTTTGTAGAATTCTGTGGCATGATTAACTAGATTCTCTTCCCCTTCAATAACCTTGTCATTGTGGTTAAGAGAGAAGATGGTATTTTTCCTCTTCTTTCCATTTGCCACTCTATGGAAAAAGGCAGTATTATTGTCACCTTTTAGTAACCAATTACTATTAGCTCTTTTATGCCAATAGCTCTCTTCTTCCTCCAAGATTCTTAATAATTAGGTCAGTATAAATATTTTTCTATTCGGATCATCCACGGACAAATTTGTTTTCTTCCTCTTTTCTCTCCAAAACCTCCATTTCCTCATTCAAAATTCTCTTGTATTTTCTATTATGCCCTTTTAAACTTTGTCCCCATCCTTTCAGAATTTTTTTTACTCTCCCCATCTTAATGCACCAACCTGTCCAGGCTTGGACTTGGCTTTGATGGGTTTATTCTAGATTTCTCTTACTTTTTCAGAAAACTCACTTTGTTGCAGCCAAGAGTTCTCAAAGGAGAAAGGCCTAGAACCAATTGGTTGGCTTACATCTGTCCTCACAATCAAAGGATTGTGATCGGACATGTTTCGGGTATTTTCCTTAGGTTGCAAAGGAGAAATTCATCTTCCCAAGCACTAGAAATGAGCACTCTATCAAGTTTTTTCAGTGGGATTTTCTCTATTATTACTCCATGTATACTTTCCACCCAACAGGGGTAGATCTCTTAGTTCATAAGAATTGATGATAGAATTAAAAATTGAGGAGAAACTATTCTCAATGAATCTCTTATTTTTTCAACTGCTATATCTCAAAATGTTGAAATCCCTGCAATTAGCATAGGATATTTTGCCTTGTAGCAAAAGTTTGATAGTTCGGTCGTGAAACTATCCTTTAGATCATCTTGGCTGGCCCATATACATTTACCAAAGCAAAATGCTTTTTTAATCTTTTGTCCAAAACATTTGCTATTATCATGTATTCACCGCTTTCAAAAATGCTCCACTTCAAATCTATCCTTTTTAATGCCACTTAACATCCCACCGACTTTCCTTTTTGAAGGAGTCCGAGAACAAATTTGAACTCATTATTACTTGTCAAATTTTTTGAAGAACTTTTGAGAATACTTTTTTTTTCATAGTTTCTCGAACACCCACAAAATCAGCCTTGTGATCCCAGATAAGTTCCCTAATAAAGGTTCCCGTGCCCTTTTTGGCCACCCCTCTATAATTCCAAACTATTCCTATCATTTAATAACTTTTTTAATAGTTTTTTGTTTTTCGAGATTAAATCTAGGGCTAACATTAGATTTAACTCCTTGAGTTCATAGAACCATCAAAAGGTTGGCTCTTTGAGACTCTGGTCTTCTTCTTTCTTTTCTTTGCAGATTTATTTTTTCTTGCACTATGGAACATAACAGGAGTCTCATCCTCAGATTCAGACCTCCAGTCAAGAAATAATTGTTCTTCGAGGAAGGATTATCATCCTCCAAATTTTCTTCTTGATTAGCAACAACAGGTTGCTCATTCAATTTCATCCTAGCTATCTCAAGATCTCTTAACATATCAATTTTCTCAAGAGACATAGAATTGGAATTAATCCCCATATGATTAGCTAGAGTTACTATGTGAGAATTGTCTAGAACTGCAAAGGAGTTCTGAGAGGGAATAAAGTACCTGATTTTTCAATCTGCCCATCCTTTTTGGCTTGCAGCTTTTGTCCCACCATAGCTTGATTCCCTCCAGCTTCCCTGATCCTCTTACTCTGTCTCACCTCCTGCCATATATTTCCCTCCTTGAATTGAGATTCCTGCTCCTTATCATCCACTTTGCTCCTTTTGTTAGCTTGCATGTCTCTGTTAGTTGAATGTTCTGACAGCTTTACTGTTTCCACACTAGGAACCTCAAGGTCTGTACTTTCCATGTGAGTATCATTATGTGGGTCATCCACATTCATGATATTATCACTATTAGTAACAGGCATCACCTTCTCAGGAACCTGCCCATCCTGGCTTAGCAAACAGTCCTCCTGACTTGAGATATCCATTTCTGGTCCCTCTTGAGTTCCCTTGAAAGGACTCATGGATACAGCCCTGTTCTTGTCAATGTCATTTATCTCCACTTCCTCAGTCATAGTGGTTAATTTCTTGTTGGCAGCAGATATTTCTATGATATCATCAATGCTAAAAAAGCTATCCTTAGCTGCCCCATATAAAGCTTCTTTGGCCTCAATGGTTTTAAGAGGATCATACTTGAACTTCTCAAGATTAGACCCATATTCATTCACCACAGTCCTTGGCCACTCATTGATTGTTATGCAGCTCACTTTACCCAGGTTGATAGTCTCAAATGATCCAAAAGAAAGATGATCATCCCTAGGTTTGATTAAGTCACCTAGGATCAAAGTATCATTGTCACTGTCACCTTGACTATTATCCTGCTTTTCCTTCTCCTGAACCAAGTCCTGATTCTCAGCAACCTGTTTTTCTTTACCAGCACTGCTTCCTTGTAACACCCTCGGTGTTACCGCGTGATCAACTTACTAAAATCCGTCATGAGCATCATGTTTATTAATATTGCAAATGATGAAGCATATATAAGTGTTCCTTGTTTTATGAATCGGTAACTCAAGTGATTAAATGGATAGAATAAGTCGTTTCTTTATATCTGTATGTATATATACACACACACGCATGCTATAGATAGACATATACGTGACCTTGAGTTAGAACTGCAAGCTAGTGGATTAGTGTTGATCGTTATCACCCTTGCCTATGTCGTGCATGCATGCATGGCCGATCATACTTGCCTCTGGCCATGGTCGTCGTCGTATAGCTGCACTTGCTGCTGCGTCGCCAGGCCACGTTGCCATGCATTGCTTGGTCTTGGCCACTTGCTGTCACTGCTGCCTCTGCATCGCACGTTGTGAGGTCCACCATAGCTGAACCATGCTCGTCGGGATGCATCTCACCCACTGCCTTAGTCGTCATTTCACCTTAATGACGCTAGCGACCATCGGCTTGCAGCCAAAGCAAGGACGAGCGAGAGCGAGACCTAACCTCTGCGTCTTCCTGTTCTCTGGCCGTCGGCAGTGTTACTACGCTGCTGGCCTGCCCTCGTAATATCGATGAGATGTTTCCCTACTAACACTGCTAGTACGCCACGAGGTCATGCTCGGTGCTGCTCGCCGTCGTTAGCCATTCATGGCAGTGCAGTCGCACATGGTCGAGCACGTTGCCAATTGCTAGCATCCAAACCATAAATTTTGCTCAGGGAGAGATCACATCGAGCTGCTCGTTGCGTCCTCCGTTTCGCCGGTCTATCTCGCTTTGAATTCCACCAGGCCAAGTTAGTTTGGAGTCTTCCGGTCGTCCGTCATCCTCGGGCAATGACCGACTCTCCATAAAAGCCTAGACTTCGAAGCCTCATCCTCCACCCTTTGCACCAAGCATAGCCATGGCAGTTGCCTAGTCGAACAACCACGCCAAGCCTCTGTCGTTCATCGCCGTCGGAGACGAGCAGACGCCGCGGTGTCCGCTGTTGAGCGCCGCCGTGCCGCTTGCTCGCATGTGGCCTGCTCTGCTCGGGCTCGCGCGTGTCTCCGACTCGACCATCATCCCTGCACGAATCACCGTAAGCTGTTGATGTTTGATCACCTGTCATTAGCCTAGTAGCTGCTTTAGCTTTGCCGAGACGCCACGGCCGTCGTGCATGGCGTATGTCAGGAGCTGCTCATATATATACATATAAGTTTGTGCGTGGGTTAGTTAGAGCACGTAAGTGTGCTGTTAGCTACTTAGCTTTTGTAATATGTGCTTCATAGCTGGCTTGCGTTTGTAGCTTTAAACTAGGTTGTTGGCACGGTAGCTAAATATCCCTTTTAATTTTAATATGAGTAAGAATAGAAATGTTTTATGAAATTAAAATAAATACCGTGCGTGTTTCATATCTGGGTTGCTGAAGTTGTTGCGTAGCTAGCTAGGGTCTTGGTCGTTAGAGCTAGCTTAATGGCTTATATTGTGTGCCTTTATTTTAAGAGTTGCTGTTGTCAAGATAATTAAATCATTGCATCATCATCGCATACATGTAGTGAACGAGTTGGCGGAAGTCGTGACCGTGGGCGACCAGAGAGTCTGAAGAAGTCATCGTCGAGGAGTACGAGGAGGAGTTCTGGAGCCGCAGCCGCCTCCCCGATCGACCGACTTTGTTGACACAGCGCCTGCCCAAGGCAAGCCCGGTGCATAACCCTTATTTTATAAATATGATTTATATATGTTCGCATTTACGTTTTCAGGAGTTATATGAAATCCACATGCATATATATATATTATCCTATGAGTCTTACTAGTACGTGGATCGAATAGCTGCCATGCTTAGGTTAATCGGTAGCGTGAGTAACCTGCCGTTACTCACAAAGTAGGTTGATACTACTACTATAATCATGAAGAGGATGGAAAGAAAATGGTGACCGGGCGGGGAAGTGGTATGGGTTACGGTGGGTGTGACAAGTTATGTTTCGCGACGGCGGGACTTAGCCGGGTTACACTGCTTTTCCCCCGTCCGTGTCGGTTAAGGACCGTCCGTTGTCTGCGGATGGTAGTCGTCACAGACTTATTATCCCGAGCACATACTTGCTTATGGGAGCGGGAAGACTTGTTACTCTCTTGTCGTGGGTTACGGCTCTATCTCGGGCCGATGTAGGGAGGCGGAGATGGTGGACGCCAAGCAGCGCCATACTTGAGTCGCGGACTTCGGGAGTTGGGAACTTGGGGTCCGAGTTGGACGGGGACTTGGAGCCCTCGCGGGGAGTGGAATAGGTTGGTCTCACCTTGTGCGTTTTTGTAGCACAAACGAGGCGTGTGTTTTTAGGGGTACCCACTGGGACATTGATTCGCGAATCGCCGTTGTAAAAGCGGTGCGACTTGGCTATGGTCTAGCACCGTAGTAAGAAGTGGAATATGGAAGATGGAATTAAGATGGTTCGATTGCTCAACTCTTGCTTGAAATTAGAGCGTGTGCTTACCTAGAATGGCTAGATGATGAACTTAAAAGATGGCTAATAATTGGAAAGTAAGGATTTACTTTTAGTAATGCTTTCTTGCAAATAAATAGAACCACAAGCCATAAAGCCTATCATATCCCTTGAGAGTCGGGAAATATATATTCCCTTCGGGTAAGTCTTGCGAGTACAATTGAGTACTCAGGGTTTATTTACCCTTGTTGCGGGTGGAGCATAAGGAGCTAGTCTTGTGTGGAGGATTCTTACGGGTGGGCACGAGATGGATCCTTGTATCTCCGCTCATCGCTAGATGTTTATTTCATTTCATTCGTTTATTTCGCACTCGAACTTCGGTATTGTAATAAATAATTTCTAAGACTTGGTATTGTATGAAATAAATTAAGTATTGTAAGCTTGTACTCATTATTGGATTCTGGATGTAAAACGTGGATTGTTCGAGTTCTCCCTTGCGGTGTGCTCGACGGAATTGTTTGAATGGCTCATTTATGGAGTACTTAGTGTCTAGAGGAAGACAAGTGCTCTATAACTGTGTTATTTCGAGGCGGTTACGCCACGGTGTGGTATCAGAGCCAATAATGAGTTTACGAGCTTAATAACCATTTTCAAAAGTATAAAATTTGACCAACAAAAGTTTTGCGAAAATTAGGATGCGGTAATAATTGCGTAAATAAGTATAAGCCCTATAATATTGGTCTATATAGGATAGTGGCAATGGGTTTTATCTAATTAATTTTTCGCAGCGGTACACTAACTTGCTTAAACGTATGAATCGTTAGCATACGAAAAGTGAGTGTTCGATGTGCCAAAATTTTATACGGTTGCACGCTATATTCGGCTTGAGCGAGCGAATAGGTCGAATCATGCATCATAAACAGTGGAATTTCTTAAATAACCCCTTCACTCACAATTTTAGATAGCCAATATAGTATTATAATAAGTAAAAGAAGTGCTTCAATTTGAATAAAGTCCTTATCATGCAAAGAGACTTATCGGGTCTTATCGGTTTCTCTTTGAGTTTGGTCATAACGGAGGCCTTGTCCCTAATGGTTGGTTCTTATCTATTCGAGATGAACCTAAGGGGACGGGCGTGGGAGCGCCGGTGTCGGGGAGGGCGGGATGTTGAAGAAGGTCATGGCGAGAATGGACGAGGTGCCGACGGAGCCCCGATTACGGAGCTACCTCATCCCCCCACCTCCGATGACCCTGGCGAGATGATGGCCGAGTTATTAGCCACTCGTCGAGTCAGCCCATTACCATGGATATCTTTGGCTCGATTGATTGAGGGTTTCTTCGTTTGCGGCCGGGTGGCAATGGCGGGGAATGGGGTGGTGCACGTGGTCGAGAGGCCCGGTTCTTACCGGACTTCTTGGCGACCCACCCACCCACATTCACACCGTCTCGCTGAGCCACTGGGGCGAACATTGGCCGCATTCTTGAGCAAAATTTGAGTTGCTCAACAATGTCACCGATGAGCGAAGGTGTACTTTTGCGGGACAACGGCCGGTGCCGGTGCACGGTGGGCTAACTTCAAGGCAACACGACCTGCGAACCATCGGTGACTTGGCGGGGAGTTCACCTCATCGCTTTCGTCAATTCTATATTCTGCTGGGTTGTTGGCAAGGAAGCCGAATGAATTTCTTGAGCTCAAGCAAGGCAATATGAGTGTCTTTGGAATATGTGAACAAATTCAACCATTTGTCTCGGTATCTTTGGTCCACATGTGGATACAGATGAAAAGAAGCCGGGATTGTTTCTACGGTGGTCTCTCTTACGCTCTACGGGGAGAAGTTGTACACCCGGAGGCTATCGGACCTTTGGTGAGATGGTGAATCTTTGCTATTGCTTTGGAGGGCCTTGGGCGTGATGCTCAAGCGGAATGGAAGCGCAAGAGAGTGGCTACTAGTCCTTCTGGTCACCCACATACTTTCGGAAGGTACAAATTGTGAGGCGCATGCCCTATCATCCATCAGGAGGGCGCGGTCGCGTCCGCCTCGGCCGACTTATCGATCCGCGGTCTTCAAGCGATCGTGCACCGGCTTCGGCAAGTGCACCCGGTCTCAGGACGGCGGTGATCCGGTTTAAGCCCGGTGCAAGGTGTGAAGCCGGTGCTTGTTTCAAGTGTGGGGGGGAAGGTCACTTTGCTCGGGGAGTGCCGCAAACATCGGACTCACCGATCTTCCCGGCCTTGACCAACTCCCGTCGATCAAGAAGACTATTGTTAAGAAGAAGGTGCCCGGTGAGCAACTCGGACATGTCAACTTCGAGGGTGAAGGGATCCCACAAGGAGAGGTCGCGTGATGGCTGGTATGTTCTCCATCAACTCCCACCCAGCTTTTGTGTTGTTTGATTCTGGTGCATCACATTCATTCATGAGTGCGGGGTTTGTTCAGAGGCACAATATATCTACTATGGTTATCCCTATGTCCTATAAAATCAAAACCCCGGGTGCACAGTTGTGCATTAATATCCGGACTGACACGGTCAATTTAGTTCTAGCAACTCATCCTTATCGTCTCCAGTTCATGGTGTTGCCGGGGCAAGGCATAGATGCTATTTTGGGAATGAACTGGTTGGAGACCTTTGGGGTGATTTTGAACCTAAGGAAGAGAGTTGTTGAGTTAAGACTTCCTTGTTCTGAGGATAGGATGTCTCTCCTTATGCCTTCAGTTTCCTCCTCGGCTGTTGTTGCTCATGCCGAAGTTTCTCCTAATCTTGCCTCTATTCCTGTGGTCTGTGAGTTTCCTGATGTGTTCCCTGAAGATTTACCTGGACTACCACCAGATAGAGAGGTTGAGTTTACTATTGAGTTAGAGCCTGGCACTGCTCCAATTTCACGGCGTCCTTACCGTATGGCTCCACAGGAATTAGCTGAGATGAAGAAACAATTGGAAGAATTATTAGAAAAAGGTTTCATCCGACCTAGTTCATCACCATGGGGTTGTCCAGCTATCTTTGTGAAGAAGAAAGATGGTACCCTTCGGATGTGTGTGGATTATCGCCCCCTCAATGCGGTAACCATTAAGAACAAGTATCCTTTGCCTCGCATTGATACTTTGTTCGATCGGTTAGGCCTGGTGCAAAGGTGTTCTCCAAGATTGATCTTCGTTCTGGGTATCATCAAATAAAAATCCGGCCGGAAGATATACCAAAGACGGCTTTTTCTCTACTAGGTATGGGTTGTATGAATACCTAGTCATGTCTTTTGGTCTCACCAATGCTCTGCATTCTTCATGTACCTCATGAACACAGTCTTCATGCCCGAGTTGGATAAGTATGTGGTGGTGTTCATTGATGATATCCTGGTATATTCTAAGAATGAAGAAGAACATGCACAACATCTTCGCACGTCCCGACCCGACTACGCAAACATAAGTTGTATGCCAAGTTCAAAGCAAATGTGAGTTTTGGGTGAAACGAGTGGAATTTTGGGGCATGTTCTTACCCCCGAAGGTGTCTCGTGGATCCCGGCAAGGTACGAGATGTGTTAAATTGGAAATCTCCCAAGTCGGTTCATCGAGTCTAGTTCCTTGGTCTTGGCGGCTATTATCGGCGTTTCATTCCCGACTTTTCCAAGATAGCTCATCCAATGACCAAGTTGCTTCGGAAGGATGTGAAGTTTGTATGGAGTCCAAATTTTGTGAGGAATCCTTCCAAGCTTTGAAGAAATATCTCACCACGCACCAATTCTTGCTCACCGGATATTGAGAGACCATTTGATGTATATTGTGATGCCTCTAGGATTGGACTAGGTTGTGTGCTTATGCAAGATGGACGTGTGATAGCTTATGCTTCACGTCATTTGAAGAAACATGAGGTGAATTATCCCACTCATGATTTAGAGCTAGCCGCAGGTGGTGCACGCTCTAAAAATTTGGAGACATTATTTGTTGGGGAATAAAGTGCATATTTATACGGATCACAAGAGCCTCAAATATATTTTTACTCAATCTGAGGTTGAATATGAGGCAAAGAAGGTGGCTTGAGCTGATCAAGGATTATAATTTGGAAGTTCATTATCACCCCGAAAAGCTAATGTGGTGATTCGATGCATTGAGTCGAAAGGTGCATCGGGATGATGAAGAATCCTTGCCTTTCAACCATTTGCGAGGTGTTAGCACACATTGCTTTGGTCTCAAACTTGTTGGAAGAGATTATTATGGAACAAAGGCAAGATGTACTAGAAATTCCTCATATCAAGAAATCAATTCGAGAAGGAAGAGGTTCCCATTTCAAGATTGATGAACAAGGTGTAGTGAAATTCAAGAACCGGTTAGTGGTGCGCAAGCAATGAGCTTAGAAAAAAAATTTTGGAAGAAGCTCACAGTTCAAGCTCTCCATTCACCCCGGAAGCAACAAGATGTATCATGATTTGCGTCGGTTGTATTGGTGGTCCAACATGAAGCGAGGACATTACCAAATATGTCTCGAGTGTGACACTTGTGGAAGAGTGAAGGCCGATCATATGCGTACACCGGTTTTACGCAACCTTTGCCAATTCTGTTTGGAAATGGGAGGATATTTCCATGGATTTTTATTGTGGGGTTACCTCAAACAAGAGAAGGGCATGATTCCATTTGGGTCATAGTGGATCGTCTCACCAAGTCTGCTCATTTTCTTCCGGTACATACAAACTATTCAAACGAAGGAATATCTTTGAGTTGTATTTTGATCGGATTGTGACCTTACATGGAGTGCCTCTTCACATTGTTACCGATAGAGGGGTCGGTGTTTGAGTCTCGCTTTTGGAAGCAATTGCAGAAAAGTGTTGGAACTAAACTTCTCAAAAGCACGACTTATTATCCACGTGACCGATGGTCAAACGAGAGGGTTAATCAAGTACTTGAGGATATGTTGAGAGCTTGTGTCATTTCATTTCGAGAAAAATGGGATAAATGTTTAACTTGGGCGGGAGTTTTCTTATAACAATAGTTATCAAGAAAGTATCCGGATGGCGCCTTTTGGGGCTTTATATGGCAAGAGATGTAGGACACCACTCAACCGGGTTGAAGTGGGAGACCGTGGATATTTTGGCCCCGATTTTATCAAGGAAGCAAGAGAGCAAGTTAGTATTATTCGGTCCCATTTAAAAACAGCTCAAAACCGTCGAAAGCTTATCGACAAGAAAAGAAGGCTAGTGGAATTTGAAATTGGTGATCATGTGTATCTCAAGGTGTCACCTATGAGAGGTGTACATCGTTTTGGTGTTCGTGGAAAGTTAGCCCCCCGTTATGTTGGGCCTTACGAGGTTTTGGAAAAATGTGGAAACGTTGCTTATCGTCTTCAACTTCCGGAAATCTTGTCGCTAGATTCATAATGTTTTCCATGTCTCTCAGCTAAAGAGATGTTTGCGAGTTCGAACAAGTAGTAGAAATTAAAGGACTTCCCCTCCAACCGGATCTTTCATATGTTGAGCATCCTATCAAAATCTTGGATGAAAAAAAAAGAGTGACTAGAAATAAGGTGGTTAAATTCTATAAAGTCCAATGGCAAAATCACTCAGAGGATGAAGCGACTTGGGAACTTGAAAGTTATATTTTGGAGCATTATCCCCATCTCCTTTCTAGTTCATCAAGGTAGTTGTCTCGTTAAAAATTTATCCCCTTCTTTTCCCACACTAGGCACGCGAATCTCGGGGACGAGATTTTGTTTTAGGCGGGTAGAGCTGTAACACCCCGCGTGATCAACTTACTAAAATCCGTCATGAGCATCATGTTTATTTAATATTGCAAATGATGAAGCATATATAAGTGTTCCTTGTTTTATGAATCGGTAACTCAAGTGATTAAATGGATAGAATAAGTCGTTTCTTTATATCTGTATGTATATATACACACACACGCATGCTATAGATAGACATATACGTGACCTTGAGTTAGAACTGCAAGCTAGTGGATTAGTGTTGATCGTTATCACCCTTGCCTATGTCGTGCATGCATGCATGGCCGATCATACTTGCCTCTGGCCATGGTCGTCGTCGTATAGCTGCACTTGCTGCTGCGTCGCCAGGCCACGTTGCCATGCATTGCTTGGTCTTGGCCACTTGCTGTCACTGCTGCCTCTGCATCGCACGTTGTGAGGTCCACCATAGCTGAACCATGCTCGTCGGGATGCATCTCACCCACTGCCTTAGTCGTCATTTCACCTTAATGACGCTAGCGACCATCGGCTTGCAGCCAAAGCAAGGACGAGCGAGAGCGAGACCTAACCTCTGCGTCTTCCTGTTTCTCTGGCCGTCGGCAGTGTTACTACGCTGCTGGCCTGCCCTCGTAATATCGATGAGATGTTTCCCTACTAACACTGCTAGTACGCCACGAGGTCATGCTCGGTGCTGCTCGCCGTCGTTAGCCATTCATGGCAGTGCAGTCGCACATGGTCGAGCACGTTGCCAATTGCTAGCATCCAAACCATAAATTTTGCTCAGGGAGAGATCACATCGAGCTGCTCGTTGCGTCCTCCGTTTCGCCGGTCTATCTCGCTTTGAATTCCACCAGGCCAAGTTAGTTTGGAGTCTTCCGGTCGTCCGTCATCCTCGGGCAATGACCGACTCTCCATAAAAGCCTAGACTTCGAAGCCTCATCCTCCACCCTTTGCACCAAGCATAGCCATGGCAGTTGCCTAGTCGAACAACCACGCCAAGCCTCTGTCGTTCATCGCCGTCGGAGACGAGCAGACGCCGCGGTGTCCGCTGTTGAGCGCCGCCGTGCCGCTTGCTCGCATGTGGCCTGCTCTGCTCGGGCTCGCGCGTGTCTCCGACTCGACCATCATCCCTGCACGAATCACCGTAAGCTGTTGATGTTTGATCACCTGTCATTAGCCTAGTAGCTGCTTTAGCTTTGCCGAGACGCCACGGCCGTCGTGCATGGCGTATGTCCAGGAGCTGCTCATATATATACATATAAGTTTGTGCGTGGGTTAGTTAGAGCACGTAAGTGTGCTGTTAGCTACTTAGCTTTTGTAATATGTGCTTCATAGCTGGCTTGCGTTTGTAGCTTTAAACTAGGTTGTTGGCACGGTAGCTAAATATCCCTTTTAATTTTAATATGAGTAAGAATAGAAATGTTTTATGAAATTAAAATAAATACCGTGCGTGTTTCATATCTGGGTTGCTGAAGTTGTTGCGTAGCTAGCTAGGGTCTTGGTCGTTAGAGCTAGCTTAATGGCTTATATTGTGTGCCTTTATTTTAAGAGTTGCTGTTGTCAAGATAATTAAATCATTGCATCATCATCGCATACATGTAGTGAACGAGTTGGCGGAAGTCGTGACCGTGGGCGACCAGGAGTACGAAGAAGTCATCGTCGAGGAGTACGAGGAGGAGTTCCTGGAGCCGCAGCCGCCTCCGCCGACTGACTTTGCTGACACCGCGCCTGCCCAAGGCAAGCCCCGGTGCATAACCCTTATTTTATAAATATGATTTATATATGTTCGCATTTACGTTTCAGGAGTTATATGAAATCCACATGCATATATATATATTATCCTATGAGTCTTACTAGTACAGGATCGAATAGCTGCCATGCTTAGGTTAATCGGTAGCGTGAGTAACCTGCCGTTACTCACAAAGTAGGTTGATACTACTACTATAATCATGAAGAGGATGGAAAGAAAATGGTGACCGGGCAGGGAAGTGGTATGGGTTCTGGTGGGTGTGACAAGTTATGTTTCGCGACGGCGGGACTTAGCTGGGTTACACTGTTTTCCCTGTCCGTGTCGGTTAAGGACCGTCCGTTGTCGCGGATGGTAGTCAGGTCCATTTATTATCCCGAGCACATACTTGCTTATGGGAGCGGGAAGACTTGTTACTCTCTTGTCGTGGGTTCGGCTCTATCTGGGCCGACTGTAGGGAGGCGGAGATGGTGGACGCCCAAGCAGCGCCATACTGAGTCGCGGACTCAGGAGTTGGGAACTTGGGGTCCGAGTTGGACGGGGACTTGGAGCCCTCGACAGGAGTGGAATAGGTTGGTCTCACCTTGTGCAGTTTTGTAGCACAAACGAGGGCGTGTGTTTTTCGAGGGTACCGGTGGGGACATTGATTCGCGAATCGCCGTTGCAAAAGCGTGCACGACTTGGCTATGGTCTAGCAATCGTAGTAAGAAGTGGAATATGGAAGATGGAATTAAGATGGTTTCGATTGCTCAACTCTTGCTTGAAATTAGAACAGGTGCTTACCTAGAATGGCTAGATGATGAACTTAAAAGATGGCTAATAATTGGAAAGTAAGGATTTACTTTTTAGTAATGCTTTACTTGCAAATAAATAGAACCACAAGCCATAAAGCCTATCATATCCCTTGAGAGTCGGGAAATATATATTCCCTTGAGGGTAAGTCTTGCGAGTACAATTGAGTACTCGGGGGTTTATTTACCCTTGTTGCGAGGGTGGAGCATAAGGAGCTAGTCTTGTGTGGAGGATTCTTACGGTGGGCCGCAGATGGATCCTTGTATCTTCGTCATCGCTAGATGTTTATTTCATTTCATTTGTTTATTTCCGCACTCACGAACCGGTATTGTAATAAATAATTTCTAAGACTTGGTATTGTATGAAATAAATTAAGTATTGTAAGCTTGTACTCATTATTGGATTACGGATGTAAACGTGGATTGTTCGAGTTCTCCCTTGCGGTGTGCTCGACGGAACTATTTGAATGGCTCATTTATGGAGTACTTAGTGTCTCGAGGAAGACAAGTGCTCTATAACTGTGTTATTTCGGGCGGTTCTGCCACATTCCTTTGCTAGTGCCAGCTGATGTCTGTTGAGTCACTCTTGTATTAGCACCCATCCTCTGCTTCTTTGGTGAAGGAGGTCCTTCATTTTGCTGCTCTCTTTCATTCCTGATCCATTTAGTTCCAGTTTGGTCTGTGTATCCATCCTGTGGAACTTCTCTCTGGAAAGTGAAGTCATAGAAGTGAAAATCCAGCAAGCCATCCACTGTGGCTGGGACTTTTGTTACATCTCTGCAGCCTATCTTGACCCTGACATATTCATTTTTGTGCAGATTGTTCTTATCCACCTCCAAAGGTAGACCCACCTTGGAGGCAATCATACAGACATTGGAGTAAGATCTCTTGTCAAAAGGTATGAAGGTAATTCTGAACCAAGCTACATCCAGAGCTGCCTTGGAACCAGTAGCAGGGTTCCATTTTTCAATTCTGAACAGCACATCAGGCATTGATCTCATTCTCATTTCAGGGAAGAAAGCCATATCTTCCAATGTGTGTACATTTGGGAACTTCATTTGATACTTGCCTTCATTCACCTTTTTTGCATACCACCTCCACAAGGAGTTTTTCCCAGCTTTGATACTGAACTCATTCTCAATTTGCCTGGCAGCTTTGATACTGACCGAGGTGTCCCTGCCATTGCATTCCATTTCTATTTCTACTCACACTGCTACTGCTAGTCTCGTCCAGGCAGGCGTACCCCAAATCTTCCACTCCCTACCCTACTGCGGCTGTAACCACAGATCCACCCGAAACCCTCGATCCTCGCTGCCCTTCTTTCGCCGGCGGCGGGAGGCGCGTCAGCCATGGCGTCGCGTTCTCACCACCCGGTCCTGCCCCGCCTCGATGCCATGGAGCCGGACCGACCGCCGCCGGCACTCGTCAGCGAGCTCCTCGAGGAGATCTTCATCCGCCTCGCCTCCCCTGCGGACCTCGCCCGCGCCTCCGCCGCGTGCGTCTCCTTCCGCCGCCTCATCAGCAACCCGTCCTTCCTCCGCCGATACCGCTCCACCCACCCGCCGCTACTTCTCGGCTTCCTCAACAAATTCCTCAACAAAGTTGGCTTCCACCCTGTCGAGGCCACCCATCCTTCTGCTGCTGTCGCCCGTGCTGTCGCCCGGACTGCCGACTTCTCCTTGGATTTCCTACCTCCTCCGCGCAATTGGTATCCGTGTGATGTCCGCGATGGCCTTGTCCTCGTGGAACGCAGCGACATGCACGTCAAGAACCTCTATATGGGGATGGAGTACCACTACTCCTGGGACCTCGCGGTGTGCGACCCCTTGTTCCAGCGATACCTGCTGCTGCCTCGCATGACCCACGACCTACTCGCCTCCGTCGGCCTCCATAACCAAGACATACGCAATTCCGGGGCCTCCTTGATCCCTTCTGGAGGCATGGAGAAGGAAACATCGTGCAGTGTGATCTGCTGGATGACTTCCAAGACAAGATTGGTGGTATTTAACTTCTCAACAAGCTCTAGTCACTGGGCTGTCGGTACATCTATCAGTTGGGCTGATCTAGGCTTGTATGGAGAAGATGACAGGCTAGATCCAGGCCAATGTGTCTATGGTTGCTTCTACTGGAAAGTAAACTGCAGAAACATGTTGCTTAAGCTTGACATGAGCACTATGGAGTTATCCACATATGACCTCCCTCCTCATTATGACGAGAGAGATGTTGTCATTGTGGAGTCAGGGGAAGGCAAGGTTGGGATGTTTAGTTTACTTGATGAATGCACATCTTTGGAATATTACACCTTGTTGCAAAATGGCACTGAGAAGCCCTGGCATTTGAAGACTATCATCCCATTGCCTGTCCATGGTACTAGTGCATTTATTATTACTCGTCAGGCTGAAGGATATGTTTTCCTATTACACTTTCAGGATACAATATCTTTAGAGCTTTTCTCTCTCGAGGTTAAATCTTGCAATATTGAGAGAGTCTGTAGGACAATTGCTACCTCAGTTGCCCATCCTTATTTTGGTTTCCCACCATCTATGTCACCATGGAGGATTCAAGGATATGGAAAGGTAAAGCTTTTTTTTTATTACTCTTGGCTTTTGTGGTTCTCAGACCATCAAATTATTGCCATGTGACTGTGATGCTGGAATAGCCTTATGTTTGTACAACAATGATTGTGGGTTCATCCAAGTCTTGGATCTTTTGAATACAAAAAAGTCTTAGATCTTTATGGTCTCCACATAGTGTACTTGCTATCGGACAATTGCTTACTATAAAGACTTGCAGTCTGTTCTTATAGCATGGTTTTTCTTGTGCTGAATATTCTTTGTTGTACCAAACTGAAAGCACATTCAGAAAGCCACTCATGATATGCTTTGCTGTTTTGTACAGTTGCTACCATGTGGCCTTGTACTCTGAAAAACATTTTTTTAAGCACCCACAGTATTCAACAAATCATGAAATAGAAAAGATGAATGCTAATTTATTGATAAACTTTTTGGGCGATTGTTTCAAAACTTTAATGGTTTGTATCCAGTGAGGCTGTGACAGTGTTGACATGTGTTTATTCTGTGTACTGTTTGTTGATTTCAGTTTCGATATAGTGGATTGGGCCTTATATTTGTTCACTCCCTGCCTCCAGTGCTTAAGCAAATATTCTAAACATTAACTAAAGCTTTTATCTGTTCACTTGGCATAGCTTTATGGAACTTTGTGGTTTCTAGTATTTACCATCGGTACGACTGTGATGGGCTCTTGCAGTTTGAAGTCACTAATTTCTAATTATATATGATTCCTTAGAGCTACTGCGCTGAGTGGTTGTACCATAGTAGTTTTTCCCAAACAACACTGTCAGTGTACAAAAAAAGATATGTTTTGAGTATGTTTGCTCAGATACACAAAATTTTGGAGTTTTATTATATTGGGCCTTATTCTTCTAGTGGGATGGCAATCTCAGATGCCGTTCCATGTTCAATCTAGCTAGGGTTGGTCACACAAGTTAATTTGTTTGGGAGCTACACTATTCAACTTTATCATCTTTTTCTGATGATGTGTATTTGTGTGTTTTCTACATTAGTGCTCACTGCAATAAGGTGGTCACCTCTTGAATAAAAAAAAAACATGATAGTTTTTTTTTTTCACCTTTTGCCTTCTGAGTCCTATGTCTGAGCCATTGATGTTACGCTGAACTGAACTCTGAACAGTCCAGCCTTCAAATTATGACTTGGCACTGTAACTGTGGAAAATGCTCAAGTAAAATGTTTTGAGAGCATCTGCTTTCTGCAAATGGTTTCTATGTTCTAGAAGTTCTAACTGCATCTATTCGTTTGCAGGACTAGTACCCATTCGGGTTGGGAGCTCTTTGGCGACTCACTGCTGGTGTTTGACGAATGTTGTTTGGTTTGACTCAATGGAACATTAGGTGCCAAGTTGGCTGATGTATTTCTTTGAAGCTGCTGGTCTGAGTTGCAGTATGATGTAGGAGTAAGAAGCAAGACATCATAGACATGTTCCTATATTAAAGCGTTAATATCTTGTAACTGAAGTACTGAACCTTTTGCCTTTGGATGTATGGAATTGTGAACCACTCCAAAAAAAAAAAAATGCATCTAGTAGTAGTGATGAATTATACCGTGCGAAAGAACGATTAATAAGTGAGGAACTACACTGTGACATGGCACGACACTTTGAATGGCGATGCTGTCGTGCCGTATTTGCGGATGAAATGTGGACGGAGTTGAACACTTCTCAACATGATAAGGGTGTCTTTGGTGTCTTCTCTGTAATGACCGTTCTTCTGAAGTGCTGCTGCCCTGAGTTGCATGTATTTTGTAAGAAACGCAACGTCATGCACATGTGGTCTTCTTCTACGTTTCAGCGTTTTAGCGTTTGGATATCTTCAGCTGTATCTAGTGACCGACCAAAAGAAATCTGCGTTGTTTGCATCAGAAGGCCTCGTTGCCTCGAGTCAACCTCATGAGCATCCAGGCTCGGCGGCGCCGACAACACCGATCACCTGAACTCTGTTCCACTACGTTCCACACCGTCTCGACCATAGTGGCGTTTCCACACTGGCGCCGAAGCCCGATCGTCTCCTCTGCTTGGTGCAGGGTAGCGTGACATACTGACATGGGGAAAGGCATGGCACAGGTCGGTCCTTGAACCCCTATGCTTGAAATCACTAACAAATAAATGAATCAAAATTTGGATGGAAACTGAACCGTGAATTTGTTGATGAAAGTCACTGTAACCAACCCCAGAGCCATTGTAAGCATCCGAGACATTTTGGAATGTGATGATGTTGTGCCAGTTTGAGGATAAACTTGAAAGAGTTGAGAGCACTTCTCTTCATCAAGTACTAAAATTCAGGACTCGGCTAAGGTAAGGCTGGGCTCGTACCCATAAATATACTACTTACATCCTAATGATAATGCATTTCTATCTAAATTTCAACGTTGAGATATTCTAAAGCTTGACAACTAAGTCTAAAAAGTACCATCATTTATGTTTTCATATATAATAGTTTTCATATAAAAATATATTCTTTTTATGACGATAATCATTTTAATAATATCATAAATAGGAGTAGTATGCTTTGTACAGATTTAGTTGAACTTAGAATTATTTATTTTAACTTCTATGCTGTTCTTTTGAACGGTGGGGAAAAAAAACAAAAATCAAAAGTAGTGCTACGTGGCCACACTCTCGTAGGGCCTCTCTCCTCATCAAACGGTGCGGCACTGCCACCTCTCACAGCCCCCGTCTTCCCTTTGCCGGTGGCCGGGAGGATTACTCACCATGGCGTCGAGGGTTCGCGCGAGCGTCCCCTACCCCGAGGCCGCGGAGCCAGAGCGGCCGCCGCCGGCCCTAACCAGCGACCTCCTCGAGGAGATCTTCCTCCGCGTCGCCTCCACCGCAGATCTCGCCCGAGCCTCCGCCGCCTGCGTCTCCTTCCGCCGCCTCATCGCCGACCACACCTTCCTCCGCCGGTACCGCTCCATTCACCCGCCCCTACTCCTTGGCTTCGTCAGCGTCTCTGGCTTCCACCCTGTCCAGCCGCCCCATCCCTCGTCTGCTGCCGCTCGCGCTGTCGCCCGGGCTACCGATTTTCACTTCAACTACCTACCTGGCACCACCACCAAGCGCGGCTGGCAGCCGTGCGATGTCCGCAACGGCCGCGTCCTCGTCGGGCTTCGTGGAGGGGAAGGCTTCGCCTACTGGGATCTCGCAGTATGTGACCCGATGTCCCGGGGATACTTGCTTCTGCCTCCTATAGCGGATGACCTACTCGCCTCCGTGGGCCTCCAAAAGCAAAATACGTTCCATACAAGTGCCTCCTTTATCCCTTCACGAGCCATGGAGGAGGATACATCATTCAGTGTGATCTTCTCGATACAATCCAACACAATTTTGGGGGTATTTGTCTTCTCTTCAGTCTCTAGCTGCTGGAGTGTCAGTATGTCCACCAATCTCCACGATCTGGGCTTGAACAATATTGATGCGATGGTTTCAGGCCAATGTAATGACTGCATCTTTTGGAAAGTATATGGCATGAGCACGGTGATCAAGCTCGACATGAATACTATGCAATTTTGCACTGTTGACCTCCCACCTGGCCACGATAACCGGCAAATCATCATTGTGGAGTCAAGGGAAAGCAAGGTTGCGATGTTTAGTCTGGGTAATTTCGGCACATCTGTGGATTATTACACCTTTTCACAAAATGGCAGTGAGAGGTCCCATGAGTGGCATATGATAAGTACCATCCCTTTGCCTGCGAATAGTTTTCAGCGCTACTTTCATGGTCCACTTGAAGGATACATTTTCCTAGAAGGCATTACAATAGAAGAGGATGCAAGAGAGTTTTCTCACTTGAGATTAAGTCACTCAAAATTGAGAGGATCAGTATAGCAGGCTTTACCATTTGGGTCCATCCATATTTTGGTTTCCCTCCATCTATGTCACCAATAAGAATTCAAGGATACGGAGAGGTATGTTTCTTATCTTAAGTGTTGCCTTTTGCATTTTACCACAACTCTGAACTATTGCCTTGTGACTATGATGCTGGAATAACATTATATTTGAATGACGTGATTGTGGGTTCATCCAAATATTCTATAGATCTCTCTGGTCACCACATAGTCCATGTGCTGTTTGACCTTCAGTTAGAGACTTGAAGGCTATTTTTGAACTTTTTTTTTTTTGTCTTGTGTATCCTCTGGTGTCGCAAAGGTGAAGCACCCTGAAAAATTCACTCATGATCTGCTTTCTGTTTCATCAAGCAGTGGCTATGTAATAACTTTGTACTTTGAAAACCATTTCTCAAGGAGCATCAATCCCACAGTATTCAAAAAATCATGAAATAAAAAATATAACAGAGTTTATTGATGGAGGTTTGTTGTGACCTTGTTCATATATGATTAGTCTGAGTTTTATTCAATTGTTAGTCTAGATATTGTTTAATTATTAATCTGGGTATTGTTTAATGATTAGTTTTGGTGATGCGGGGCTTATATTTGTTCCCTCCTTGTCTCCCATCCCATGCTTATGCAAATATTCTAAACATTGACAACTGCTTCTTTCTGTTGATCTATTCACATGGCATAGCTTTAAGGAATTTCATGTTCTCTTGTGTTTGTATTTGTCACTGGAAGGCTCACCTGGTTGCAGTTTGAAGTCACTGTAAAATTCTAGCTTATGAGCCTAAGCTCGGCTACACAGGTTTTTCAGTTATAATGAGCTCCTGCTTAAATTTGGAATCTTATATAGTGTTCCTTGTTCAATCTAGCTAGGCCTCGCTGCATAAATCAATTTGTTGGGGAGCTATACCATTTCAACTTTTGCCATCCTTTTTTTTTTACCTGCAGACTTAAACCATTGTTGTGTAATGTGTGTGTTTTCTACGTCAATGCTTACTGCAGTAAGATGCAGTGAGATTGTCAGCTCTGATAAAACAACCATGTTAGTTTGTTAGGTCAGATAAAAAAACATGTCAGATAAAAAAAAAACTATTTCTGAACTATGAACAGTACACCCTTCAAATTATGCCTTAGCACAATAACTGCCGAAAGCAGTTAAGTAAACGTTTTGGATGCATTTTCTTTCTGCAGTGGTAGTTTCTATGATCTAATAATTTCATTCATTTGGTTGCAGGACTAAGGCTCCCATCCTAATTTGGAGATCATTGGAGTGGATGCAGTCTTTTGTATCAAACCATCTTCCTTCTGATTGCAGTGGGTTTAATCTTATGTTTGATGATCGTGCGCTGTTCTGAAATGTTGCTGCCCTGAGTTGCATGTATTATGTAAGAAGCGATACATTACACGTGGTCTTGTACATTTCAGCGTCCATTGCCTTGTAACTGAACTTTTAGAGTATTAACGTCGTAAATTAAATTAGATGTAGTGATGGACCGACCAAAAGAAATCTTTGCTGGCTTGTTCGGGCTAGACAGACACGGTGAGACATTTGTAAGGTTGCCGAGCAACTGACGTTTACCACTTGGTGGTGTGTGAATGCCGTGCCAGCCGCGCCGCCTTCACGGAATCAGTTGACTTTCGGAAAGTGAGAATTGCAGAGTAAACAGCGAACTCACATGTGTTCTATCCACATCAACGGTCCTATTTCATTGACCCACATCCATCAAGTTTCATCTCTTTAACTACATGTAGATGTTGGAGTGGAGTAAATGAATAACTGTAGATGTAGAGATGTCACTTCTCAATAATTATAGTAGATGGTACCTATCGACCTGAGCCTAGCATGGTACCTATCAACCTGAGCCTAGCGTGCACATGACTGCATCCTAGTAGAGGCCTTGTCTTTTCTACGCACCGATCAATTTAACTAAAGTTTGACCAAGTTTATATTAATTAATATTAATATTTATGTCTCAAACAATATTTATTATGAAAATATGTTCCGTCGTGAATCTATCGATACTAATTTTGTATTACAAGTGTTAGTAATATTTTTTATAAATTTAGTCAAAGTTGGAATCGGTTGACTTCTTTAAACGGAAGCGCAAAGTGAACAACGAACTCACGTATGTTCTATCCACATCCACGGTCCCATTTTATTAACCCACATCTATCAAGCCCCATCTCTTTAACTACATGCGGATGTTGGAGTGGAGTAAATAAATGATTTGTAGATGTAGAGGTGTCACTTCTCTGATGGTGCGCTGTTCTGAAATTAGATGGTACCTATCAACCTGAGCCTGCATGGTACCCATCAGCCTGAGCCTAGCGTGCACATGGCTGCACGTCTGCATCCCAGCAGAGGCCTTGTCTTTTCTACATGCCGATCAATTTAACTAAAGTTTGTCCAAGTTTATATTAACTAGGAAATATGCTCGTGCGTTGCTACGGGTAAAAAATCACAATTTGTATTTACCTAATGTTTTCAGAACATATAATTGTCTTGTTGGATTTAATTCAAATAAAACAATTGGCAAGAAGATAGTTCAAATTACCAGTAACATCAAAGCTCCAAAGCAAATAGCTCAGCAGACCCCTCCTCAAATTATGTACAGTACTGTGCTATCATTAGCCCTGAATTGGCCAAACCCAAGACAAAGAGGCCTAAACATGAGGCAAATTAAGCATCACAATCGATAGCCTTGTTTTTTGCCGGTAAACAATGTCAATGTTTTTTTTATTTATCACCATAAATAGTAATTGTCAACTCAACTGTCAACTAAGGAACAACGTACATAATTTTTTGCACCCTATGTCAACGTTAGTTGTTCTAGAACATAAATCTTATCGGAACTTATAAACATAGTTGTTTCAGAAAGCATGTTGACTCTGCTTCAAGTCACAATTCTGTTGTTTTCGCCATGGCATACAATATTATTAAAATAGTGTAGTTGCGATATTCAGGTCAGTAAATTTTTCTCCGTAAACTAAGACTAAACTGGTTGTGACATGGTGACCTCCTCTCTAAATTTGTTGGTTGTCTGTACCATCTAGTCCTTGCTAGCCGATGTGTTTGTTGCATGGTTTGTTTTGATATGGATCTCAATTGAAGCATTTCATCGAACTCTTGATGGTCGAGCAAGGCACACAGGCACACATCACACAAAGGCCATGAACCAATGGCAAGCAATCACAGCAAACCTGCGAGGCCTCCTAGAGAGCAAGCAATCACAGCAGGCCATGAAGCAAGCAAGCAAGCAATCGAACCACGAGCAAGCCTGCCATCCTGGACAGTGCCTCAGCGAGAAAGACTTGCTTGTCCATGGCCTCCTGCGTGCTGGTGCTCCACGACGAGCAAGACATGCACCTCGGCGTGCTGGTGCTCAACCTCCGGCAGGTGCTTGCACGCTGGACAGCCTCCGGATCTTCCCCTGCCGCAGCCAACGACTTCTTGACGTGCTGGCGCAGCGCATGATGTATTAGCAGTTGCTCCAGCAATTTTGAGGGGGTGCCAGCCTCTGCTATGATTCCAAATCGAAGGCGCACATCGAGCCTGGGAAGATGCAGATACACTTCACCGCCGAGATGGCGGCCGTGTCCATCCCCATGGCTCTGCTCCACTCTTCGCTTGGGGAGGAGAAACACCAGCAGGGCATCCGAACGGGCTGCTCGAGCTGCCGTCGTCGTCGTTGTCGTCAGCTCGATTCGCACAGGGAGCCGGAGATCTGGAAGAAACTTGCTGGCATTGTTGCCTTCCTCCGCTCGAATCGCATCTCTGCTCATCAAAGGGGGCGGACGACGGCGTGACTCCCTACGACTCCGACTCCAGTGGGACCTTCACGGTCGCCATGGCTCGATCTGAAGGTTGACGGTGAGGGCTCCGATGGGTTTAGGGTATAGTGATGACTGGCGGCGGCGCGACGCCGACAACGAGGGGTCGTGAGGAGGCAGCGAGGTGCCGCGACGCTTGCGACGGGGGCGAGCTAGGCTCGTGCGTGGTCGCGGCTGGCTGGGTCTGGGAGCCGCGGCGCTACTCGAACTCGAATACCGGTCAGCCATGTGCAGTCTGAAACGGTGACGCGATCGGATCGTATTGGACGGGGAGAGGCACGGAAGAAAGAAGACGTCGGAGGCGGAAAAAGGGGCAGAAAAAATGAAAAAAAAAGAGGTGGGACTAAAATTTTATCTTTTTATTAGTAGGTATAGATTAATATTAATATTTATGTCGTACCATATTTTTTTTTTTTTTTGAGAATTACCTATACCCAACATTCAACATTCTCTACAAAAGAGAAATACGATGGCCCACGCCGGCCCACCAATGACCAGTTGATCTACAAGCTCGGAGGCATTGACAAGCGTGTGATCTTATGATCCATGGTGGCCCACGACGGCCCACCAATAACCAGTTGATCTACAAGCTTAGAGGCATCGACAAACACTTGGTCTTGCCGTCCATAACGGCCCACGACAGCCCATGATAGCCCATAAACGGCTCACATCGATTGTTATTGGAGACATCAAGAGCGTGGAAAAGAAGGACCTAAAGGTAACAACCATACCAGGCTTGATAACACCAGCCACAACAAACAAATTTATTGCCGGTCCTCCATATCCTCCGTTCTCGAAACACCGACAATTTATGTCTCAAACAACATTTATTATGAAAATATGTTCCGTCGTGAATCTAGTGATACTAATTTTGTATTACAAATTTACAAGTGTTAGTAATATTTTTTTATAAATTTAGTCAAAGTTGGAACCAGTTGACTTCTCGAAAAGGGAGAATTGTAGAGTAAATAGAGAACTCAAATGTATTCTATCCACATCAATGGTCTCATTTCATTAACCCACATCTATCAAGTCCCATCTCTTTAACTACATACAGATGCTGGAGTGGAGTAAATGAATGACTGTAGATGAAGAGATGTCACTTCTCTGTAATTATAGTACTCCCTTCGTCCCTAAAATGTTAGTTGTTTTTTGTTTTCGTGCCACAACTTTGACTCGATTTGTACAAAATATGTGCAACATTTCTATCTTCAAATAAATTTGTTAAAAAACTAGGTTCAAAGATCTTTCCAATAATACTAATTATGTATGATGAATATTAATACTTTTTAATATATAATTTGCTAAAGTTATTTCTCGGGGCGCGTAGCGACAAACATTTTGGGATGGAGGAAATAGATGGTACCTATCAACCTCAGCCTAGCATGGTACCCCCTCTGTCCCAGTAATCATCGTTTTAGCCTTCGCGTGTTGTCCCAACAAGTTGGTCGTTTTAGACCATGGGCCCGCTAAAGTAGGATGCAGGTCTATGCACTTTATGTCATCTGCCACCACCACCCATCCCAGCGTCATATTTCTAAAACGACCATCCCCTGGGATAGAGGGAGTACCCATCAACTGAGCCTAGCGTGCACATGGCTACATGTCTGCATCCCAGCCACTGGCGGAGCTACATTGATGCCTGGGTATTTCTAGGAATACCCAACTTTTTTTGCACAACAATAAGTATATATATAGGTATGCTCATATGTATAATGTATATTGGTGTTAGTTTTATTATTTTCGAGAACAAAACTGAGTCTACAGCCAAATCCAGCGTCCTCCTTTGGTTTTAAGCTTCCAGGCCGCGGCTCGTAAGGAGCAAGGGCGCAAGGCCCAGTGGCCCAGTAAGGCACGCGGAGCGTTCCCTCCCCTCGTTCGGACGCGACGCGGCCGTGAGGCACGCGTGCTCAGTGCTCCAGCTGCCCATTCCCGATTCCCAGATCCCCAATCCCTAATCTTGCGTGTCCACGTCCCGCGCGTCGGCGCGGCGAAGCCGCGAGTGGCCAGCCGGCGGCGCTTCGGCTCCACCTCCGGCACCTCGAACTGAAAGCGGCAGCGGGGGAGCGGCGAGGGCACAGGCGACGGAGCGCCGGAGCGGAGGTGGCGGGGCCGGGCCGGCCTGGCGCTGCAATTTTGCTGTGTGGCGGCGGGGCGGCGGCGGCGGCGGCGTGCTAGGTCGGCGGCGGTAGGCTAGGCCGGCTAGGTGTTCAACCGTTCGGCCGAAGGTGAGGGATTTTCCCCAATCCCCATTATTCCACTAACGTTTTGGTTTGGATTTTGAAATGTCCGAATTGACTAGGATTTCTTCCGTAGATTACATTCAATTTGAATTGTGGATCTGTGTCTAGATTTCACAATTTGTTATCTAGTAGTTTACTATTTTATGACTTTAGTTATGATAAAATACTACTACGAACTATACTTGAAACCTATGCTGCAATGCATTGAATTTTTTTTTCGTTTGTGGGAATACCCAAGTTCGAAATCCTGGCTCCGCCACTGATCCCAGCGGAGGCTTTGTCTTTTCTACGTACTGGCCGACAGCAGCTTGAAGCGGGCAACATCTTCATTGAATTGGCATGCATGTATGGCCGGTGAAAAGGATCATCTGGTGTTGCATCAATGCACCACGTGCATGATCAATGGTTCTGCAAAAAAAATGGCATATGACGGGCCACAAACGATGGAACCAGATTGATTCATCAAATTTCATCCAACGGCTATGGAAATAAGGTTTATGTGGGCATCCTGGGAAGCCGCCTAGATAGCGCGGCCTCATACTTATGATATTGTTTTTCTCAAACAAAATGCTTAGGAAAGTTCTTCCGCCGTAAATAAAAATTGTAAGTCCTGCCATTGTGTTAATGTTTTTCTCAAACAAAACGCTTTGGAAAGTTCTTCGCCCGGAAATAAAAATTGTAATCATCCAAGGCACTCAGCTGATATGCCGTGTCATAGTATTTGAGAATGAACTTTGACAAAGCTGCATGCACATCACGTTGCACGTCTTCTGGTCGGTGGGGGTGGGCGACCACGGCCTTCGACTCTATGCATAGCCGGTGGCAAGGCCGATGCTCCTTAGGTAGGGCTTTTGCAGGACGGTTGGCAGCGACGACGACAGTGACATGCTGGCATCCGGCATCTGGGCCGATGCCTGCGCTGGGGTACCTGGGTGAAAGCCCGGCGATGACGCCACCTGAGGGCGTCGCTGTGTGTGTGTCCTAAACATTTTTCACGGGTGAAAACCCAGTCCATTCATGGGCGAGCGATGACAGAGTGTGATATCGTAACCTTTCTGAAAGCATCGTGGTGGAATTCGACTCGGTCGTGATGTCTCGTAGTAGGGGTGAGGTCCAAAGTCGGAGCTGCTCTTGCAATATGCTCGAGCTGGGCAACGATGACCTACTATGGCTCCTCCTTCGGGAATTCTAGTCTCGTATCTTAGTTGGGTCGTCATGCTATGTGTTGTGTTGCGTGGATAGGCTTCGCCTTTTCACGCCCACGTTGGTTGTCTTGTACAAAATTTGCTCTTACTTATCATTGGAAGACTGTAAAACAGATCTTTCGAAAAAAAGTATGAAATATGAACTCATAACTTCCTACCACTTTAGTCCAATAGAATTGGAATTTTCCATTTTATGATTTATTCAAATATTTAGATGAAATAAATAAAAAAAACAGAACCAACCTCACTGCAATAAAATCACCAGACTAAACGGCCTTGAAAACCGCTTGAAGGAGATAAAATACACGGTTTCGAAAAAAGCTGAGGGATATGGTTTCCTTGGTTTTAGAGTCGAGGAAGGAAAACTGGATTTTGTGAAAGTTTAGAGAGGAAAAGCAATTTTTTCCTTATAAACACAGTTTGCAACCACACACGCCCATAATATACCCAAGCCTAGCTACAAAAGCTCAATTTGCAACCAAACACAATTTTCTTGGCCCAGTTCAGTTTGGCTAGCGAAAATAGGTGCAATCAAAAAACACGCCCATAAGAATCTCCAACAGATGATACCTAAAACAACGATGCATTTTAGGATTTAGATTCCCCACAGTGGATGGGTCAAGGGCCCAAAAACTTCGTTCTCCAACAGCGAAGGCAACCTTCCCACTTGCACCGCAAAAGAGAGAAAGAGAAAGAGAGGGAAAGGGCGAGAGAGCAGAGTCGGGATGCGCCGGCAAGAGTAGAGCACAGGGCACCGATGGCGTGCCGGCGAGCCCCGGCCGGGCGGTTGAAATCTCATGTTTTGTTTTTTGGAAATTGATGACACATTTGTGGACTAATCCTTTGCTCTAAGTGTATGATTTGAGAAAGGATTAGGTTGATGACAAGGAGCATGATGATCATGAACATGGACAATGTCGGTGGACTTGATGGATCGTCAAGCTCGGTGATCGGCTTGAGAGGAACCCGGGAGATCAAGGCAAAGGTATCTTGATAGGGTTTTCCTTTCAGTGATCAAGACACGATAGAGTGTGTGATCACATTATAGGATAGATAGCCGACTATCAAGAGGGATGCCGCGACAATCCTTGCATGAAGTGCTTCTAGGTCCAATTGACTTGCATATTGCATTTAGGACATGAGAGCACAAACTTCGATCTTGCCTAACATCTCGACGTGCTAACATTGGAGATAACGTGGTCATCTTTGACGTGTTGGCAACCCATGGCAAGAGGCGAAGCAAAATTAAAGCAAAGAGCAAAGAAAAAGAAGAAGATGCAATTTGTTTCAGGGCGACCGGACGCTCGACGAAGTGACCGGACGCACACACCGGTGGCTCCGGTGGGTGCGTCTGGCAGAGAGCCCTGCAGGCTGGTTTTGGCCGGACGCAGGGACTGGACCCTGGACCGGACGCTTTCGGTGCCCGACCGGAAGCACCGGCCGGACGCGCGGAGGAGGGCGCCACTGTGGGCCCGACCCTTGTCGGTAGCGACCGGAAGCCGTGACCAGACGGACTGTGACCGGACCGCTGGTGGTTCCGGTCGGTGCGTCCGATCACCCCGCAGAGAGCAAATTTTGGAGCAACGGCTCCATTTTGAGAGGAGCCCTATATATACTTGGTTGGTTGGTTCCTTAGCCTCTCTCTTGCACATTTGAAGCTTCCAACTTGCTAGTGAGCATTTGATACTCCTCTCCACTCATCTCCCCAACTCTAACTTGAATTTTTGGTGAGATTGAGAGTGATAGAAGTGCATTGCATTGCTTGGTTGCATCTAGAGGCACTTCATCCTTAGAGAAGCCGCGGGATTCTTGTTTCTCTTGAGAATTTGCCCGGTTCCCTAGCGGCTTGGAGCAAGAGGCGGTGTTGAGCTCAAGTGGAGCTTGTTTGAGGCCACATCGGTGGTGATTGTGAGGGGTCGTTCCTTACCCCGGGGAGATTCGCGAAAGGAGCACTAGTGGATTGCTCGCGTGGCTTGTTGGACCCTCTCTTGTGATCGTTTGCTTGAGCGCCCATAGGGGTTTTGGCAATCGCCATTAAGCTTAGCACACGTCAAGTGAGTGTGGCGCCACAACGAGGACTTAGCGTCTTGGCAAGCACGTGAACCTCGGTAAAAAATCATCGTGTCACTTGTTCTTGCTCGTTGGAGATTTCTTGGTGATCACGGTGATTGGCTACAACCTCGACACTACACCGGTGGTATTGTATTCTAGCACCTCTTGCATTACTTTAAGTAGTATATCTTGTTAGGGTGCTTAGTGTTGTGTAGCTTGTTTAGTTAGCTTAGCCTTGTTAGCTCCTAGTGGTAGAATTAGGTTGTGTACCTTGTCCACCTAGGAGTAACTTAGCAACCTAGCCTTTGCTTGTGATTAGAGACATTAGAATTGCTAGAATTGCTAGGAGGCTTGCATAATTAGTTTGAAGCATTTGCTTATTCGCTACGCCGTCTTATTTACTAACCGTCTTGCTTAGTGTTGTTTGTAGAATTTTTAATAGGCTATTCACCCCCCCCTCTAGCCATTAGGACCTTTCAGCGGTGCAGGAGTGAAAGGTCCCTTGTGGTTTTTGGTAATTGAGTGTCAACATTAGGTGAACTAATATGTGTGATTGAGATTATACACAGGAGATTAGTTCACATGTGATGATGCAATGAAGGAGCTTATTGCACATGAGACATGACATGGAGTCATGTGGCCAAGGTGGTGAAGATCAAGACAAGGCTTGGCTTGATGGACCGGTTGCAAGTGTGAAGGGCAAGTCGAGGGACTTGGCGCCGACGGACCGACGCAACGGTGAAGAGCAAGCGAGGTCAAGATCGATGGACCAAGAAGGTCATGTGATGATATGAAGTGGATCATATCATTATTGATCGTGTTGGTGCATGTGTTGCATCAGCACTTGAAGATAAAGCGGAATGGAAATGCGCAAGGCAAAGGTATAACCTATAGGGCATTTCATTTCGCCGGTCATGAGGAGCTTAGAGAAGTTTATGACGGGTTTAGGATAGATGGCCGTACTATCAAGAGGGGCAAACTTGTTTGCATATCGGTCATCTAGTGCCACTTATGCGATCTAACTTTGCGATGTGTTAGGATCGAGTGGCGTGGTAAGAGCAAGAGAAAATCCTTTGAAAATGATTGTGAAAATGCTAACACACTTGCACATGGAGATGTACACTTGGTGCTGTTGGCACATTTGCAAAGGAGAAGTTATTTTGGTGTTTCTTGGACAATTGGACTGATTTTGGAGTGGAATACTGCTTTGATCCATTGAGCTTTGGATCAAGTAACCATGTGGGTTGTGTAGCCCTCTGAGTTAGCTTTCCATAGAGTCCAAGATCATCCAAAAACGGTGTTCGGATGAAGGAGATATCATTTGTTTTTACCGGTCGGTGGTCCGACCGGACGCCGTGACCGGACGCTCCGGTCCGAGTCCGGTCCGAGGGTCCCGGTCCGGGGCTGTTTTGGAGTGTCTTGACCGGAGGGTCCGGTCAAGAGTCCGGCCGGTGCGTCCGGTCACTTCCGGGAAGGTCTTTAGGGCGTTTTAAGTGACGGGGAGCGTCCGGCCGGTGACCGGTGCGTCCGGTCGGTGGCCCGAGCGTCCGGCCGACCGCGAAAACCGCTACTAACGGCTAGTTTTGCCCTTGGGGGGTATAAGTAGAGGTGGTGGCCGGCCATGGCTGGTTGCTTAGCACCTTGGGGACTTTGTGTCCATGCTTGAGAGTGCTTGAGAGCCCTCCCACTCACATATGCTTGATATCGTTCATCCGATTGAGTGAGAGATCGAGTTCTAGTGCGTTGCGTTGAGAGATCGCATTCGTGGCACTAGGTGTTCGTGTTGCAAGCCGGTGGTGCTTGTTTCTCTTGGAGGTTGCCACCCCCTAGACGGCTTGGTGGCAAGAGACTTCGTGAAGCACGCAAAGAAGATTTTGCGGTGCTCCGAAGAAGAGATTGTGAGAGGTTCGTGTTCACCTCGTGGGGATCATGAAGAGCAACTCTAGTGGAGCGTGTCATTGAGCTACCACACTTGTGTGTGGGTTCACACAGTGCCCTCTGAGGGATTGGCTCGAAAACTCACACTGTGTGAGTGTTTCGATCAAGCTCCCACTGTGGGATTTGGCCCTGGCCATTAAGCTTGTGGATCATCACTGGGTGATTCGTCAAACCGTGGAACCACCAAGGTGTCGGTCGACACAACGAGGAGTAGGGGGAAGTTGGCAAGCTTCCCAAGACCTCGTAGAAAATCACCGGTGTCATCTTGTGTCCACACTTCGCGGTGGTTTACAATCTCTTCATCACAAGCTTTGTTCTTATATTCATATATACATTGAGCTTGTGCTTGAGTAGTATAGTTGTAACTATCTAGCTTGTGTTGCTTGTTTAGTTACTTTGCTTAGTTTGTGTAGCTAAGTAATTTGAACATTTGGGTTAGGCGTGTGTTGCCTTTGAAATCTCATGTTTGGTTTTAGAAATTGATGACACACTTGTGGACTAATCCTTGTTCTAAGTGTATGACTTAAGATAGGATTAGAAGGATGACAAGGAGCATGATGATCATGAACATGGACGATGATGGTGGACATGATGGATCGTCAAGCTCGGTGATCGGCTTGAGAGGAACCCGGGAGATCAAGGCAAAGGTATCTTGATAGGGTTTTCCTTTTGGTGATCAAGACACGATAGAGCGTGTGATCACATTATAGGATAGATAGCCGACTATCAAGAGGGAATGCCGCGACAATCCTTTGGTGAAGTGCTTCTAGGTCCAATTGACTTGCATATTGCATTTAGGACAATGAGAGCACTAACTTCGATCTTGCCTAACATCTCGGCGTGCTAACATTGGTGATAACGTGGTCATCTTGACGTGTTGGCAACCCTTGGCAAAGGCGAAGCACGTTTGAAGCAAAGAGCAATTAGAAAAAAAGATGAAGAAGCTGCTGTTTCAGGCTGACGGACGCTGCTCGAGCGACCGGACGATGCACCGGTGGCTCGGGTCGGTGAGTCCGATCGAAATTCCGAGAGAGCATGTTTTGGACTTCTATTTGGATTCGACCGGACGCTGCGCGGCCGAACTGACCGGAACCAGCGACGGCACGACGAGGAGGAGGGCGCCCGGCGTGGGCGAGGCCTTGTCGGTAGGGGCCGGAAGGAAGCGGTGGCCGGGGACGCTTGACCGGACCGGCGGTGCTTCCGGTCGGTGCGCCCCGGTCACCCCGAAAAGAGAACTTTTTGAAGGCAACGGCTCTATCTCGTGGAGGAGGCTATATATATGGGTTTGCCGGTTTCATAGTCTCTCTCTTGCACATTTGAACACTCTAACTTGCTAGTGAGCTTGTGAGACTCCTCTCCACTCATCTCTTCATCCATAACCCGAATTCTTGGTGAGATTGAGAGTGATAGAAGTGTATTGCATTGGTGGTTGCATCTAGAGGCACTTCATCCTTGGAGAAGCCGCGGGATTCTTGTTTTCTTGGGAATTTGCCCGGTTCCCTAGCGGCTTGGAGCAAGAGGCGGTGTTGAGCTCAAGTGGAGCTTGTTTGAGGCCACACCGGTGGTGATTGTGAGGGGTCGTTCCTTACCCGCGGGAGATTCGTGAAAAGGAGCACTAGTGGATTGCTCGTGGCTTGTTGGACCCTCTCTTGTGATCGTTTGCTTGAGCTTCCATAGGGGATTTGGCACCGGCCATTAAGCTTAGCATACGTCAAGTGAGTGTGTCGTCACAACGGGGACTTAGCGTGCCGGTAAGCACGTGAACCTCGGTGAAAAATCATCGTGTCACTTGTTATTGCTCGTTGGAGATTTCTTGGTGATCACGGTGATTGGCTACAACCACGACACTACACCGGTGGTATTGTATTCTAGCACTCCTTCGTTTTACTTTGGTAGTATATCTTGTTAGGATGCTTACCTTGAGTAGCTTGTGTAGGTTGCTTAACCTTGTTAGCTCCTAGTGATAGAATTAGTTAGTCTTGCTTGTTCACCTAGGAGTAAACTAGTGACATAGCCTTTGTGTGGATTAGAGACAATAGAATTGACTTGTGTCTTGCTTAGCTAGTTGAAGCATTGCTTATTTGCTACGCCATCTTATTGTCTAACCCTGGTGCTTAGTGTTGTTGCAAGAATTTTTAATAGGCTATTCACCCCCCCCCTCTAGCCGTTAGGATCTTTCAAGTGGTATCAAAGCGAGGCACCGTATTTGTGAGGCTTAACATCCTACGGTGACAAAATGGCAATGATGTTTCGTGTCAACAACACCAAGAAGGCGCCACCTTTCGATGGCACCAACTTTGCCTATTGGAAGGTGAAGATGACCGCACACCTCAAGTCAATCAATAGAGAAGTGTGGCTTGTGACCGAGGACAAGTTTGAGGTGGCCAAACCAAATGAGCCAGCCAACGGGCGAAGAGAAGAAGTTGTATACAAATGATGTGGCCGTGAGTGCTTTTTTCATGAGGCATTCAATGATAGAGTGTTTGAGCAAGTCAAGTCACTCAGCATTGCTCATGAGATTTGGAAGAAGCTAGAAGAGTGCTATGAGGGCACCGAAGGCGTCAAGCAAGCAAAGGCCTACATCAAGCTTGAGCAATTCAATAGCTTCAAGATGGAGGAAGATGAGACCGTGTCGGAGATGTTTCACCGCATGCAAGTGTTGGTGAATGATCTCAATACTCTAGGAGAAGAGATCAAGGACAAGACCTTCAACATGAAGTTCTTGAGATGTTTGCCCGAGCGGTTTGGGATGTTCATCACCGTGCTAGTGAGGTCAAACTTGAAGGATTTGACTCCCAACCAATTGCTTGATGAGGTGATGACCGATGATTCATATAGAGATGACAAGAAGAAGCAAGAACTCATCAATAAGGCAAGCAAGAAGGTCAAGGATGAAGAGAAGAAAGAGGATAAGAAAAGCTTGGCAGTCAAGGCTAGCTCATCATCCAAGGGCAAGAAGAAGAAGGAAGAATCAAGTGATGAAGAGGATGGCACCTCTACAAGTGAAAGTAAAGTGGATGAGCAAATGGCTCTCTTTGTGAGGAGATTGGAAAAGTTTGTGAAGAAGAACTACATCTCCAAGAATAAGAAGAAGCAATCATCCAAGAAGAAGACCAAGGATGACAAGAATGAAGGCAACATGACATGCTTTCGTTGCCATGATGATTGCCACTTGATTGTCGAGTGCCCATATGATAGTGATGATGAGAAGGGCATCAAGAAGGCAAGAAAGAAGAATGATGCCAAGAATGAGAAGGAGAAGAAGCCCAAGAAGAAGAATGAGTCATATGTGGCTATGTGGGATAGTGATGGCTCATCCTCTTCAAGTGATGAAGAAGAGGAGAAGAAAAACAAGAAGAAGGGACAAACTCACCTTGCTATGCATGACAAGATCTCCCTCTTCGACACTCCTTCCTCATGCTTCATGGCTAAGGCCACCAAGGTACAATCTATCACGAAAGATGATGATGATGATAGTGATAGTGATAGTGATAGTGATGATGAGGAGCCAACTCAATCTAGGGAGGAGTTGCAAAGAATGTTTGATGAGTGCGTTGTGATGTTCAAGCAAAGTAGGAAGGAATGCAAGGGCTTGCATAAGGAAACAAAGAGCCTTAAGCAAGAACTTGATTAGCTTCGGGCAACTTATGAGTGTCTAAAGGTAGACCATAAGAAGCTTGAGAAATCTCATTCTAAGTTAGAGAAAGCTCATTCCTCTCTACTTGAAGAGCACAAGTTGTGCTTAGTTGTTGAAAATGTTGAAACATCCAATACAAGCATCATGTGTGACATTCTTGTTGATGAATCAACCCCCAAGTGTGAGACCTCCACTAGCTCTATCACTAGCATATCCATCTCTAGTGAAGACAATGACAACCCTATGCTTATTCATGAGAATGCTTGTTTAAAGAGGGAAGTAAAGGAGCTCAATCACACCTTGGCTAAGGCTTATGGTGATGAGGACCGTTTGCTTATGTGCTTGGGTAGCCAAAGGGCATCCTTATACAAGGAGGGCTTAGGCTATATCCCCAAGAAAGGCAAGGCCGCCTATGTGACTCACAAGACTCGTTTTGTGAAGAGCAATGGTAGCTATTGCAAAGCTTGCAAGCAAGTTGGTCATGTGGAGCAAAAGTGCATGAACAAGAGGACCAATGTTTCTTCCATCAAGCTTGATAACTCATATATGCTTGTGAAGAAGAACAATGGTGTTCGTGCTAGGTACATTGGTACACCATGGATGGGCTCAAAGAAGAAAGCCATTTGGGTACCAAAGGCCTTGGTGACTAACCTTGAAGGACCCAAGCAATATTGGGTACCTAAAAAGAATTGATCTTATTTTGTAGGTCAATTATCGTGCCGGAGGAGAGCATTGGATAATGGATAGTGGGTGCACTCAACACATGACCGGGGATTCTCATATGTTCAAGTCAATTAGCATCAAGGACATTGATGAGTATGAGTCAATCACATTTGGCAATGACAAGAAAGGCAATGTGTTGAGGCTTGACAAGATTGCTATCACTCAAGAGAAGAGCTTATCAAAGGTGTTGCTAGTTGATCATCTTGATTACAACCTCTTGTCGGTTTCTCAACTTTGTGACCATGGGTACAAATGCATATTCACAAGTCAAGAAGTTGAAGTGGTTAATGGTGATGGTGCAAACATGATCTTCAAGAATTTAGATATGGTGATCTCTACCTTGTTGACTTCAACTCAAAGGAAGCCAAGTTGACAACATGTCTACTCTCAAAGGCTAGCAAAGGGTGGTTGTGGCATAGAAGACTTGGTCATGTTGGGATGAAGCAATTGAACAAGTTGATGAAGCATGACTTGGTTAGAGGCTTGAATGATGTAAAGTTTGAAAAGGACAAACCTTGTGGAGCATGTAAAGCCGGCAAGCAACATGGCAATGCACATCCAACCAAGAGCACAATGAGTACAAGCAAGGTATTTGAGTTGCTACACATAGACTTGTTTGGGCCAATATCATACTCTAACATTGGTGGCAACAAGTATGGTTTTGTCATAGTTGATGACTACACTAGATACATATGGGTGTTCTTTTTGCATAACAAGAATGATGTGTTTGAGCTTTTCAAGATATTTGTCAAGAGGGTTCAAAATGAGTTTGAGACATCTATCAAGAAGATTAGGAGTGACAATGAAAGTGAATTCAAGAACACAAAAATTGAAAGAGTTGTGTGGTGAGCTTGGAATTAGACATCAATTCTCACCAACCTACACTCCTCAATCCAATGGTGTAGTTGAGAGAAAGAATAGAACATTGACCTGAAAATGGCAAGATCAATGCTTAGTGAGTACAATGTTAGCCATTCCTTTTAGGCCGAAGCAATCAACACGGCTTGCTATTGTAGCAACCGACTCTATTGTCATGGGATGCTTGGCAAGACACCATATGAGTTACTCAATGGAAGGAAACCCAACATTGGTTATTTTAGAGTCTTTAGATGCAAATGCTACATTCTCAAGAAAGGCACAAGATTGGGCAAGTTTGACAAGAAATGTGATGAAGGGTTCCTTGTTGGATATTCAACCACAAGCAAAGCATATAGAGTTTGGAACTTGGGTAGTGGCAAGCTTGAAGAAGTTCATGATGTTGAATTTGATGAAACCCAAGGCACTCAAAATGAAGTTGAAAATCATGATGATGTGAGTGGTTTCAACTTGGAGAATGCAATGAGAAATATGGATATTGGTGACATTCGGCCAAGACAAGTGGAAGATGATGAAGACACTCCATTGCCTACCACTACAATTGAGATCAATGCAAATGAAGCAAGCACTAGTGGTACTCAAGATGAAGATCAAGAGCAACAAGCTAGTCCATCTCCTCATCCTAGTCATCAAGTGCAAGTAATACAACCATCCAACATTGCAAGAGATCATCCAATTGATCAAATTATGGGTGACATCAATAGTGGAGTGGTTACTAGAAGAAGATTAGCATCTTTTTGTGCTCACCATGCCTTTGTAGCACAAGAAGAACCGGAGAACATTGAAGATGCACTAAAGAAGGAAGATTGGATCAATGCCATGCATGAAGAGTTGAACAACTTCAAGAGAAATGAGGTATGGGAATTGGTGGAAAGGCCAAAGGACTACAATGTGATAGGAACTAAGTGGGTCTTCAAAAACAAGCAAGATCAAGATGGAATTGTGGTTAGAAACAAGGTAAGGCTAGTAGCTCAAGGGTACACTCAAGTAGAGGGTCTTGACTTTGGAGAGACCTATGCACTGGTTGCTAGACTTGAAGCAATTAAAATCTTGCTTGCTTATGCATGTGCTCATGACATCAAGCTCTATCAAATGGATGTGAAAAGTGCATTCTTGAATGGCTTCATCAATGAGTTGGTGTATGTGGAGCAATCCCCGGGCTTTGAAGATGAAAAGTATCCCAACCATGTCTACAAGTTGAAGAAGGCATTATATGGCTTGAAGCAAGCACCAAGAGCATGGTATGAGAGGTTGAGAGATTTTCTCCTCTCTAAAAAGGGTTCAAGATGGGCAAGGTGGACAACACTCTTTTCACCAAGAAGATTGGCAAGGACTTGTTTGTGTTGCAAATCTATGTTGATGACATTATCTTTTGGGTCGACCCAATCAAGAATTTTGTGAAGAGTTTGCAAAAGATGATGGTCAATGAGTTTGAGATGTCAATGCTTGGAGAGCTCACATTCTTTCTTGGTCTCCAAATCAAGCAATTGAAGAATGGCACATTCATTAGTCAAGGCAAGTACATCAAAGACATGATCAAGAAGTTTGATCTTCAAGATGCCAAGTCAATGTCCACACCAATGGCAACCAATGGGAGCCTAAACCCCGATTCAAGTGGCAACATGGTTGAGCAAAAGAAGTATAGGTCTATGATTGGTAGTTTACTCTATGCAACCGCATCAAGACCGGACATAGCATTTAGTGTGGGCATGTGTGCTAGATATCAATCCGATCCAAGAGAAAGTCACCTCAAGGCAACAAAGAGAATTGTGAGGTACTTGAAGGGCACACAAGATGTTGGACTATGGTATCCAAAGGGATCCAAGTTTGATTTGATAGGTATTCAGATTTCGACTATGGAGGGTGCAAGATCAATAGAATGAGCACAAGTGGCACATGTCAATTCCTTGGAAGGTCACTAGTATCATGGTCTTCAAAGAAGCAAAATAGTGTTGCTCTTTCAACCGCCGAAGTCGAATACATAAGTACGGGAAGTTGTTGCACTCAATTGCTTTGGATGAGGTCAACATTGAGGGATTTTGGATTCCAATTTGACAAAGTTCCATTGTATTGTGACAATGAAAGTGCAAGAAAGATGACCTAAAATCCGGTTCAACATCCAAGAACAAAGCACATTGATATAAGGCACCACTTCATAAGAGATCATCAACAAAAGGGTGATATTTGTATCATGGGCATTGGCACCGAAGATCAACTAGCCGACATATTCACCAAGCCACTTGATGAGAAGAGGTTTTGCATGCTAAAAGAAGAATTGAACATTATTGACTTCTCCAACTTGAGTTGATGCACCCCACTTATATGACATGCCTCTCCTTCGATAAACCCCAAGGTAAAAGTTGGTTGTCATGGCATTCATATTTGCTAAGGACTTGTTAGTGCATCTAGCCATCATGCATGCTTACTAGGCTCATTCATGGTAAATAAAATGTTTTCAATGTATGTGTGGCACCACTATTGCTTTGAATGGTTCTATGAACTAGTGGTGGCATATGACATGTTTATGTGCTTGCAATCCTAGTGTCAACTCTAGAAAATGCGCTATTGATGTGTATTCTAACATGGTGCAAGATAACCCTTATGTTTATGAGGTGTGAAAAAGCTTATCCTTGGTTCAAACTTGAATACATGGAAAGGCAAGTGATCTAGATGAGACCACATGTGATACTTTGATTGACTTGATTTCTCTCGTTTACACCTTTTTGGTGATTGTTGACAAAGGGGGAGAAATAAGTCACAAAGATGTTGGAAAGGATCACATAAATAGGGGGAGCAAGCTCATAGACTATCTGTGCATTTGTTTGTGCATGATCATAATGTGATGTTGCATTGGCAATATAAATTTAATTTTCATGATTGCTTGGTGTATGTTAGTTTTTAAAAATTGATTGGTGTATTGACCAACTAGCATGCATAGGATGTATCTAGACAAAGCTCATTTTTAGCCTATAATGTTGATCTCATGGGGTATGTTGAGTTTTGATGATTGTCTAGTTACATTGATGCTAAGGACTCCAGATGGTTTCACGCTTCAAAGGTCCGAATTCTAGAACCTTAGCATCTCTTTTGGTATTAGTAAACTAGTGACATAGCCTTTGTGTGGATTAGAGACAATAGAATTGACTTGTGGCTTGCTTAGCTAGTTGAAGCATTGCTTATTTGCTACGCCATCTTATTGTCTAACCCTGGTGCTTAGTGTTGTTGCAAGAATTTTTAATAGGCTATTCACCCCCCTCCTCTAGCCATTAGGATCTTTCAGCCTTGTCCATTGTGCATCTAGTGAGCTTAGGGGCTTTGTGCTTGTGCTTACTAGAATTGTGTAGGAGCTCACCCGTGCTTGAAGTACTAGTGCTTAGGTTTGTGTGGCCTTGCAATAGAATCGGTTAGGAGCTCAAGCTAGGCTTGTCACCTCTTTTATCTTGTGTAGGATCTTTTGTGAGGTGACTTAGAGTCATAGTTAGAGGGGTGAAGTCCGGCTAGACCGATAAGTTTAATTCGCAATTGTATTCGGTTAGCCATCGCAATTAGTTTTTTAGAAGTGACTATTCACCCCTAGTCCCCATCTCGACCCTTCAAGGAGCGGAGAAGGGCGCCTGGCGTGGACCGCGTGGTGGCGTCCTCGGCCCACGCCCGTTGCGGGCCCATGCGTCTCCCGGCCCTCATCCCTCCGCGGTGGGGAAGACGAAGACTTGACGCAGGAGTCCTCAACGACATCGCCTGCGGCTCGGTGGCGTCGTCCCGACCACGCCGGCGCCGCCACGATGGGCTTGGCCTTGGCGGCCTTGCTTTGCCTCCTTGCCGACGCCCAATTTGCCTTTGCGCGCGGAGGCGGGGCGAGAGGTCAACGGCGTCCTTCCCGGCGGAGATGTTGGCCTTGTTGTCGAGCACGACCCACGGCGGCTGCGGCCCCGGTCGCGCCGCCTCTTGCTCCTTGCCCGCTGCGGACGGTCGCCATGGATGGGGGTTTGGAGGCGGAAAGGGAGACCTAGGTGGTGGCGGCTTCGGACGAGGCGGAGATGGTGTGTGGTCGGTTTCCCGACGCGAAGGGGATGGGGCCGCTCGGCGGAGGTGCTCGCCGGCGGCCGGGTGGTCCTCGCCCGCCGCCCACATTGTGGGCCCACCACTATCGGCGCTAGTGGTTTTGCGTGCTCTCCTTCGAAAGACGCTTTTGCCTCCCCTTTTCGGCTGGTACGCCAAAATAGATGACCTGCTTGGGTGAGCTGTTGAAGGATGTTTCTGAAAGGAAAAGTCACTGTGAAGGAGTCATTTAGAGTATGGGTGGTCTTTTTTTTTTTTTTTTTTTTGAGCAAAATGGGTGGTGCTGTTGGAATATACCTTTGGACAGGTCCTGCTAGCAATTTTCGAAAAAAAAAAAAAAAAAGTGTGACGGCCCATGACCGCGTTCCATCCATTGATTCTCCGTGACTCCTCCATTCTTCAGGCGTACCCAAATCTTCCTTCCAGTACCCACCCAGCCAGTGCCCAGTACGCCCGAAATCCTCGATTCCCTTTCCTCGCTTCTTCCGCCGGCGGCGGGAGGCACGTCGGCCATGGCATCGCGTGCTCAGGCGGTCCTCCGCAGACTCGATGCCTTGGAGCCGGAGCGGCCACCGCCGGCACTCATCAGTGAGCTCCACGAGGAGATCTTAGTCCGCGTCGCTTCCCCTGCGGACCTCGCCCGCGCCTCCGCCGCGTGCGTCTCCTTCCGCCGGCTCATCTCTGAACACTCCTTCCTCCGCCGGTACCGCTCCATTCATCCACCCCTACTCCTTGGCTTAGTGAGCCCCTTTGGTTTCCATCCTGTGGAGGCGCCCCATCCCTCCGCTGCCGTCGCCCGTGCTGTCTCGTTTTCCTTTGACTACCTCCCTCTCGACACCACTAAATATGACGAGTGGCAACCGTGGGATGTCCGGGACGGCCGCGTTCTCCTCTTTCACGAGAGGGCCTGGGAGGACGGTTCCGGCGTCCGGGACCTCACGGTGTGCGACCCGTTGTCCCGCCGATACCTGCTACTGCCTCCCGTAACCCATGACCTAATCTCCTCCATCGGGCTCGACGGCACACAATTCGTTTCAAGGGCCTCCTTTATCCCTTCAGGAGGCATAGGAGATGACACATCATTCAGTGTGATAAACTGGATGCAATCCGACTCAAGGCTGGGGATATTTATCTTCTCTTCAGGCTCTGGCTGCTGGAGTGTCAGCACGTCGATTAACTGGAGCGATCTAGGCTTGGACGAATTTGGTAACATAATGATTTCAGGCCAATGTGCGTATGATTGCTTCTATTGGAAATTATATGGCGTGGGCACGGTGATCAAGCTCGACATTAATAGTATGCAGTTTTGCACCATTGAGCTCCCGCCTGGCCATGATGAACGTGAAATTGTCGTTGTGGAGTTAGGGGGAAGCAATGTTGCAATGTTTAGTCTTCTGGTTCGTGAAGGGACGTCTGTGGATTATTATACATTTCCGCAAAATGGGAGTGAGAAGTCCCATGAGTGGCATATGAAGAGTACCATTCCCTTGCCTGACCATTGTAATACTGGGGAATGCCACCTTCGTGGTTCAGCTGAAGGATACATTTTCATAGAATGCATTCCAGATGAATGGCAATGGCCTATAAGATATTCAACATTTTTCTCACTTGAGATCAAGTCTTTTAATATTGAGAGGGTCGGTAGGACAAGTTTTCCTCATGGCATCTATCCATATTTTGGTTTCCCACCATCTATGTCAACAAGGAGGATTTAAGGATGTGGAGTTGTATTCTTTTTATTGTAAGTATCCCTCTTGCATTTCACAGACCTGTACATTTGGGCATTTGATGTGTGAATGAGTGATTGGTGTGCAAGCACCCAGTGCAGTCCGCTTGCATTGTTGGCCTACATATGGCCTGTTGAGCGTATTTTCTGTTAAAAGGCTGGCTCATGAGATAGGCTTAATAGGAGCAAATTAGTGTCTGTTTATGATAAACTTTAGCCTGTTCTTCTAATGCATGTGCCAGGACTCCAGTCTTGTTCTTTGTTCAGCCTAGCTAGGGTTGGCTGCAGTCTTGTAGAATTTAAGTTGCTGGAACTATGTCAGTTCAAACTTTTGTCATTTTTTTTGTAATTAGCAAATAATCATAATTCTTACTACAATCCATTTTGTTCTTTTTTCACTTTTCCTCTCTGAGGAAGCAAAGTGTCGCACCTTTGTTTTTCAGTACTATATTTGTGCAATTCAGTTACACTTTGCCATCAACTGAGAAGTTCAAATTATGCATTGGCACAAAAACTCTGAAAAGCACCTATTTTCCCTGCATTTTTATTGGTGATTTTTCAAGTTCTAACTTCATCCATTCAGTTGCGGGACTAGGTTTGATCCTGGTCAGTTGTTCCTTCAGTGCCATGCTGCTGGTTTAGAGTAATGGAGCTAGACGATGCTGCTGGTTTAGAGTAATGGAGCTAGGTGATGCTGCTGCAGAGACCTTTAGTGTCGCACTTGTATTGGATTTTCCTTCTTGTTCTGTACTGATCTTATCTGTTGAACTTTGTTCAGTCTGACATAGGTAGCAATCCTGTGTTATTACTGATCTGTGTGACTTGCATCGCATGGATCACGAGACTTTAGACATGTTGTGTACCACTTGACAAACATGGATGAGGTCTGAGTTATTGTAGTTTCTAGTGATGTTTTTACTGCCATTTATATATATCAAGTGTCTGTCTTAGGGAAGCCAATACATGGATCTTTCCTTATTGCATTTATTTATCCCCATCCACATTCATTTATTCAAACATACTTCTTTATAATCCCAAAAAAAAAAAGTAACCAAAGATTACTTTTGCTTTCTTTTGTGTGCATATTTGACAGCTAAATTCTGATTTCATCCGACATGAGTTTTATTTGCAGGTACACATAGGCCCACGCTTTTAGCTAGCGTGGCTCATTTAGTGCTGCTCCCTTCATAACATTTGCTGCTCTCCTCGGACAAATGAAATGGCCTTATTGTCTGGAGTACAAGAGTTCCCAACAAGCTGAAAGTTTTTTTTTCCTAGTTTTGCTGCAATAAACCAGCCAACCTTCTATGCAAGCAACTTGTACACAAGCGTATCCTCGAGGATGATGGTCGTTGCCGATGCGATGCTGCTTCTGAAGACCGTTACCATATTTTCTTTCAGTGCCCCCTTAGCGCCTCAGTCTAGATGAAACTTGGTATTCAAAGTTTCAAACACAAGGTGATCTATTGGAACTTCGTTGTTTCTAGTGTTTGTACATGTGAATGTGACAGGCTCGCTTGGTTACAGTTTAAAGTCACAAATTATATTATGATTCCTTAGAGCAACTGAGCTGAGTGGTAGTACCATAGTAATGTTTCCCAAACAACATTGTCATGCACAAAAAAAATGGTCATTTATATATGTTTGCTGTAAAATACTCATTTCTCAGTCTAAGCTCAGTTACACAAACCTTTTGGTTGTTTTGGATTTCTGCCTATTCTTCTATTGGGATTGCAATCTCAGATGCAGTTCCTTGTTCGATCTTGCTAGGGTTGGTCGTACAAGTGAATTTGTATGGGAGCTACACTATTTTAACTTTGCCTTATTTTAGAACTGCAGACTTAAACTGATGATGTGTATTTGTGTTTTCTACATTAGTGCTCACTGCAATAAGATTGTCTCTTCTCAGATAGAAAGAAAAGCATGTTAGTTTATGCATTTTTTTCCTTGTGAGCATTGACATTGAGCTGAGCTGAACTGTGGACAGTCCATTCAAATTATGCATTGGCACTTTAACTCTGGAGAACACTTAAGTAAATGTTTTGGAAGCATCTGCTTTATGCAATGGTGGTTTCTATGTTGGATAAGTTCTAACTGCATCTGTTTGATTGCAGGACTAGTCCTCACCTAGGTTTGGGTTGTTCTTTGGTCCCTCACAGCTGTTTTGAAGTATTGGAGCAGATGCATCGTTATGTATCTCACTTTCTCTGTTCTACTAGGTGCTTTCAGTTCCCATGGAATCTACTGATGTCTGACGAATTCTGTTTGGTTTGACTCTACTGATGTCCAACGAATGCTGTTTGGTTTGCTGTTTTGGTGTATTGGAGCAGATGCATCGTTATGTATCTCACTTTCTCTGTTCTACTAGGTGCTTTCAGTTCTTATGGAATCTACTGATGTCTGACGAATTCTGTTTGGCTTGACTCTACTGATGTCCAACGAATGCTGTTTAGTTTGGACGAATGGCACATTAGGGCCTGTTTGGTTCGCGTAGCAGTGGAGCCTGGCTGGTATTTGAGAGCTAGGCTCACTTGAGACAGGCTGAGGATATGCAACTAGTCGTGTTTGGTTGACTATATCTTCTCCGCCTGGCTGAGATGAGATGCTGTTTGGTTGATTGCACGAAGGTATGACGCATGGGATAAAAAAATTATAAAATCATGATTTTGATTTTTATTTTTTGCAAATACGCTCTAAAAATTATTGTTTTGTCTAATTATATCTTAAACATCTTTAAAACATATTAATATCACTTAATATCAACTAATCATGTACTAATACATCATTACCTGGGCTAAACCTGCAGCCAGCGAGCCTGGCCCGGAAAGAACGGTCGATTCCTGCGTTCTTTCCCAGCCTGGCTGTGGCCTCTCCTTGCATGACCAGAGCCTGGCCCGGCAGCTTGAGCAACCAACCAAACATGACTCACTTTGTAACACGACGCTGTTGTGCCATATTTGCGGATGAAGATGGACAGAGTTGAACACTTCACATCTGAGCGGAAACAATGATAAGCGTGCCATATTCCCTAGTTTATGCAGAATAAGATGACACCATGTGTATTGATCTTGTTAGCCGAGATAGAAATTCATGGATTTTTAATGCTAGTCATCTTTAGCACAAAAAAGAATCCTCTATCTGAAATTGAAGATATACTGAGAACATCTAGAAGATAACCTTGTAACCTCCTGCTGTTTCTTCTGGCGGCGGCGTCGATCGCCAGCCTTGCGCTGCAGATGCCCTTGCCACGGCTAGCGAGGAGTTTGTTTCCCATGTCCAAAAACATATGTGCTGAGATGATCATGAGGTTGCTGATTGTGCAAATTCATTTGCACATACACTGGTGTCTGAGGGGCGGAGGACACGCATTGCGCTTGTGGATTCCTGACGCAAAGACTGCTGAACTTTGGCTTCGACGAATATTGCAAGTCTGGCATCCCTGTCTTTGTGAGAACATCGAAGGAACAAGTCTGCAAAGATCAGGCGGGGAACTGATGGGAGAAGTACGTTTGCCACACTCTTCGATTCCCGTAGGTTTTCTTGCAGCAGTCACCGCAGGAGTCTCGTTGCCGATGAGCACGCCATCTATCGCTATAGCTGAGAGAACCATGCCTCTAAATCTTGAAATAAATAAAACAAGCACCATGTCGAAGTCTGCAAAACTTCATCACGGACGAACTTGTTCTACCACGGAGAATCAGTTGGATTAATCATGTCTAGTACTGTACATATGCATAGATCAACTGGTAATGGTAACTAGAATATACTGGGATCTGTTCCCATTATCCAAAATTTCAGGAGGATAAACTGACATAAAGACCTTGGAACACACAAGTGAGGTAACGTTGTAAAGTAGAATAACGGGATAACCCGAAAAAAAGGTTTGCTAAAGTTACAAGTTAAAATTTACATAAATGAATCAACAAGCCCGTGGACACTTTATTACATCATGGTATGGCTCTGATTATTATTTATTACACATCGGTTTCAAAAAATCAAATAACAATACAATATACTGGACAAGAATTTTCATGGTTTTCGTTCTCAACAGCCATTCTGAAAAATGACCAGGGTTCTCTGGATCTAAATACAAAAAGATTCAATTTCTCTCAAGCCTGCAGGAAACTGGCATATTTTGCACCAAGGAAGAGCCTCTGCACACAGAGCAGTGCATTTTTCCTCACTTCAGTGTTCTCATGATTCATGAGCTTCATGACTCGGTCCTTTGCCTTGAGGTCTGCCACCACGATTCGGCCAGATGGATGGTACTGGAGGAACTGTGAGAGGTCGTAGCAGGCCACAGCAAGAGCAGTGGTGTCACTTGATGTGTCAATGATTGTCATGAGAACTCGTAGAATCTGCCAAGTTATAGGTGCAATTTCATCACAATCACAGAGCCGAATGCTTATGAGCCTATCTAATCTAGTTTGAATTTTCCAGAATAGCTTAGCTATGAATTTGATTGTTAAACTATTTAGTCCAATTATGCAACAAGTTTATTTATTCAAACATTTTCATTCAAGAAAGGACAAGGCATACCTGGAAATCATTTTCTTCAAAATTGTTAATGTTCTCACGCCAGAAACTTGGATCTTTGTGCATTGGAGACCAGTCAAGATGACCAAGAAGAACTTGTTGTTTGTACTTATCAAAGGAACTTAACTTCTTGAGGTTTTCTTTGAGTCCCACCTCTAGTTGATTCAGAGCATCTAACAGATCCTGGGTGCATAAATAATAGGAAATTGCTGTTAGCACAAAAAGGTGCAAAAACATACAAGCTCAACCTGAGCACATAATAGACTAGAGACATTCACATTTTATTTTCTCAAACGCGTGAGAGTTATGCATCACTGCATTAAAGGAGATATATAGCCACATTTATTTATGTTTGCATGAAAATTCACGAGTCCCAATTTTGAAGCAGCAACTACAGGAACCTCCAACATATCCTGCAGATAATATAATAAAAATGATTCTTGCGCTTCATAATGTCTGATTGACTAACTCTTTTGTAATGTTACCAAGCAAACTTCTGCTGTTCAATTACCAGGGTTGCCATGGGGATATGGGAGACCAGATCACACAAAAAGGTTCAGCAAATCAGGAAAAAAAAAAGGAGGTTCAGCAAACAAAGAAACTACAAGAGGGCTCACTACTGTCATTACAATTCAGTTCTCCGATATTTCAGGTGCCTGTATTTTGTTGTTCAGGCAACATGTAATTTTGTCATGGTTTGACTAGAAAAAACTGCGACTTGTCTGTTATGAGTTGTCCTTTTAAACATACTAGTTGGTTGTCTAAGATTGTTGCCCTGAAAAATCAGGCACCTGAAATATAGCAACTCCCAAATATTTTAGCAAATTGTGTCATTTTTCCTTAGACACTTAGAAAACCCAGGTTTAAGCGAACTACTAGGTAAAAAATTCTAGGTAAAGTGCAACCTTTTTTTACTTACTGAACAGTAAATAGCAAATATTTAGAACATGTTGGTTTCCAAGAAAGCATATACATGACACTTTGCGATTCCTACATTTACTTCAATCGAAACAATGATTCAGATATAAAGATTCCAACATTCGATGCATACTCTCCTGTGGAATATTAAAAAAATTCGAAGGTTTGGAAAGCTACTCACCTCATCAGTCCATGCTTGAGCTTTCAAGTTTTGTACTATTTGCAGCAATCCAAGATCGATCATCTGGGCAGCAAATGCACCCTTTGCCAGCAAATTACAGAAGGACAACACAACAACTCTAACCACCTTCAATTTTATGCACAATGTTAACATTTATGACATAATTACAGTGACATAATATGAGAATATGGCATGCAAATTTAGAACATTACCTTCTCCTTAGTAGAACCCTTGACAACCTCTACGAGTCTTGGCATAACCCTTGTGGTGGATAAATAATCAACTGCAGCATCATAAAAGGATAAAAGCCAAATGCAGAGGCAAGTTTCATAAAGGAGCTGCACAAGAAATAACAAAAAGGAACACAGATGGGGAAGTTAGTTATAGAGTTGGAAGATGAAACAGTTATGCCTGTTATCTGCAATCAAACAGCTAACACCTAATGAGACATTCTTCTCCAAGAGATTTCCAATCTGGATGCTTAGGGCCAAGCAATCACCTGAATTGACTGTTGCGTGGAAGCTGGGGAAATTAAAGGAATGAGCAGCTTGATGCCATCAGCTTGAACAAATAATGTCCTAACATATGGTTCTCTTAACAAAGTGGAGAGACAATGAATAGAAGTAGGAATAGAGCAGCTCGGGTGTGTAGGATTCCTCAGCTGCAAAACATATCATAATAAAATTTCAGAACTCATGTACGGTAGTTTCATAGTATATAACAAATAAAAGTGATAATGAACTAAAAATACCATTCACATTTCTAACCTGTGAACAGAGCCAATCAACCAAACCTCTCAATACATCATGTGTTGAAGTAAGTTTGCTCTTTGAATTGAAGCATCCCCATTTGGAAGCGTGCCATTCTGAAGCTTTGGCCGTGCGCTATAGTCAATGTAAAGTAAGATCCACAAATAATTTTACATGATGAGCATTTAATACTAGCCAAACTTACCTAATTATATCAGTCAATATCTTACAGCTTTTTTCTTGTACAAACCAGTTGCCTTTCCACAATAACCTGAAAATTATAATTTTGTTAGTTAAATATGGTAGTCAGAGAACAAGATAGATCAGGTCTAGCATGGTGTGCATGAACTCTTTCTAGCATGAGGGTATTCCAGAAACAAAACAGGATTGAGGTACAGAAGGTGACTATTCTAATTATAAAGTCTTGTCATCAGGATGCAGAATGGGCAACATATGTCAATATATTTGCTGAACAACAAAATGAGCAGATTCTTCCTTAAATTAATAAAATAAAAATAAAAAGAAGAATTAAAATAGCATGGTACACTTAACTTAAGAAAGGCTCATAAATATCTTCACCAGACAGAGATTGGTCATAAAACAGTGCTGCACGCTTAGGATTTACTGAAAACAAAGGTATCACCAATGTAACATAAAATAAGTGATAATCTAATCGTTTAATGATGGAAGTGAATAGTTTTCATCTGAAAGAAAAAAAAAGGCTGATAAATAGTGGCATACTTGCAAGCATTTCATCAATGAGGGCAAGCACATATTCCACAGTCTCTTCCTTGGAGATGCTCCAGAGGATATTCAGGAAAACTCGGACATACGCTGGCCCATCCTAAAAGAACAGAGTTTTAAAGATCTTTGTGTTATATAAAACCAGTTGGTAACCAAACACGTATAGAGATTTACCCAAACAGATAAACAATGAAAAAGTAAATTCAAGTAAAATATAATATAAACTATTTTGAAGGGCAAGTAAATGGCAATATAGGCAGTGAGAGTTATTTGTAGGGAAAAGAGCAAAAAGGAAATTAGTCAACTAGATCCTGTTTACAGTAAACCTATGCAATGTTGAGTACACGCCCTATTAATGCACTGAATCAATTCAATATTGATAAAAAAAGAGTGCATTAAAAATCTGCATATCTGACAACCCCTTGTAAGCTAAAAGTGTGATCTTGAAACACCAACAAACATAAGGATAAGATGGTTTACTAAAGAATGAGAAAACAGGAAAAATGTGGCACAGAGATGAAGACATCAATCATAACAAGATAGTCCCAAATCTGAAAGATGGAAAAAGAAGGCAGTGATACAATGGTCTTTAATCATTTTTACCCACACAAAACAATTTAGGATGAAAAAGCAACCCACCTCCTCGAGCAAAGGAGCTCGCTGGCTCTCGGTTTGTGGTCATATCGCCGTAAAAGCTGAAGGCACGTTCCGGAGATAAGCTTAGTTGACATGTAATGCTCCCATGGAATATCTCGCTTGAGAACCTTGATATACCAAACCACAATACATAAATGAATTAAAAAGGATTATACTTCTCCTTCAGGCTAACGTAATGCAACAAAAAAGAATTCCACAACCCACTGATGCTAGCAACGTTTTTATGAAAAGCATCTAGCCAAGAAAAAGAAAGAAGGCATGCTAATTGCTAAAGCATGAAAACTAACATGCCAGTGCTAGAAAAGTGTAATTTCCATAAACTTGATCAGCAAAAGTGGACAGTCTCAGGTCGTTCCCCATCCAACATAAGAACAGGAACAATGTATTCCAATAACACGATTGCATTGACTGATTCACTAGCATGGCACTGTAATTACTGTATTAGGTCTAGAGTGTACGCATCCATCATTTTAACACAGCAAAAGGGTGGCTATGCCTCAGGTCGTTCCCCATCCATCATAAACAGCAAAACATTTTGTTTTCTTCTTTGAATAACAAAAAACCCATGACAATCACCCTAGTTTCAGTCGCAATATCACTATAGCTCAAGCAGCAGCAGCAGCTCTGTAGATAAGTAACTCTGACATGAGTAGAAACTTTGATCTACTTGAAGCAACATTGCAACAGATTTTATGGACTTTTACCCGTCCTGTCAATCAATACAGAGCCTCTTAATGCGGCCCAACAAAGAAACCAGACCGCACATCCTACAAATTAGGCACGCGGAAACTAGCAAGCATCAACAGTTAAGCAAGCCGAGGCACTGACCTGCTCGGTGGTGAGCTCGGCGCGATCCATGACCGGGAAGGGGCAGTCCGCGATCCGGCCCTGCAATTCAACCCCGGATTAGATCGGAACCCCCTTTCCCTTCTCTCACCGCTCGCAGATCAGGTCGACGCGACAAAATCCCGCTCGCGGAGAAGAGAACCGCCGAGAGGTCGGATTTGATCTGAGAGCGATTGGGGCGTTAATTAGATGATGAGAGCGAGACGAGTGGCCCGTGGCCGCAGTCCGAACCGAACCGGTGAGGTGTGGGTGGGGCCCTACGTTTACATGCCCACGTGGAGGAGTCCTGTGTGCTCCGGTGCCTGCACAAAGGGAACCTGATGGCGATTGCGATCCCAGGGATACGTGTCGTCGCCGAGCCCAGGAGCATCGTGCGAGCAGCCGGGAATCACATAGCCCCAACCGGTTGGCCCGCCATGCATTATCTGGCACCTCCAAACTGCTTCAAGATCCGTGCGCGTTTCCCACCCTTCTCATTCCCGGCTCGCGTTTCCCACCCTTCTCATTCCCGGCTCTTTCCCCACTGTGTCTCACCCTCCCATTCCACTCTCCCATTCCGACCTTTTCCTGTTGTACCTTGCAGTCACTCTCTCTCTTCTTCAGTTTGCCTGTACCATACTCGCTCTCTCTCCCTCTCTCCATCTCGCTTTGCTTTTTCCTTTTGGTCATTTATCCATTTTCGGACATTTATATTGTACACAACATTTATTAGTTTTCTATTAATCATTCAGACGTCTCTCTGAGTAAACAAACTCCCGCCGTGTCAACACCCTTTTCTCAACTTTTAACTATAAATAACTTTTTATTTCACATACATTTATTTAGTATTTTGATTTTAAATATAATATGAAAATGTGTTTCTTGATGATACAGAACTATTATTTATGTAAAAATATTAGTATTTAGTGCTTTTTATTTAGTAACATTGTTCTAGAGTTGTATCCTTTTGAACAAAGTTAGTACTTACATTTGTACACCAAGCATGTAAAATAAAACCTGCTTGTTTTTAAATTTAATTAAACCACACAAGCAGACCATGTTCATTTCATACACCTTTAATCACAAATTAAATGTAAAATTGTCCCAGAACTTTCCCAGTTTCCCATCGCCCTCCTTTCAAATGGCTTTGATTAAAAAAAAATACTGATGGACGAGCAGTGCAGGTGGCAGCATACTCCTACCCACCAGCTAGTAGTAGTAGTACGTGCAGCAGACGAACTTCACGTGCAGCAGACGAACCACTGATGAAGTGTTACGCAAAAAGCTACTGCAACAGTAGACCCCATCCCATCGCCGTTGTCATATCTCGTGGAACAACACATAATGATTTTTATAGCGGTAAAAAACATAGGATAGGGGGTGACTCCGCCACTACTCCTACTCTACATTTCAATTTTTTTCATTCATAATAAAAGCAGGAAACTTTTGTTGCAACAGGACATGAGTGAGGCCACTTCATTTCGATTTTTTGGACATGCAGAAGGAAACTTTCGCTGTAGTATAGTGGATATAGGGGCTACGGTAAACTTTTGTACACGCCAAAGCATAAATTTTTATAAATATACAAGCCGATGATGCTGCTAAATAAAATATATAATAGTAGTACCTATAGATACTGCAAAATTCATGTGGCCACTTAACATATGGTTCAAAAAAACGATAGCAGTTCATAAACAACATTCAATTTCTGTTGGGTAATAGAAGTAAATGTATCTCCCCAATCTCTTGGTCAATGAATCTATGCACCTTTGCGAACAAAATATTATCAGACTGGCAGCATTTAAGTCCTCAGAATGCCAGAAAAAAGGGCCGGCAAAAGTGTTTGTCTGACGGAGATGTTTCTTCTGTATAGGAAAAGATGTGGGGTCAGTCTTAGTACCAATCTGCAAAAATAAGAAAAACATGATCACAAGGAGAATTTTAGTTCCCATGCAAACCCAAATAAAGGCAAAAAATAAGGTTGTCACACTCTGCAAGGTCTTGGTCTACAATCCGACAGATGAAAGGTAATTGTAGAAGCCCAACTAGTATCAAACCTTTGTTATGTACTAGTAGCAGGGCGCCCTAAAGTGCAGGAAAAATGCAAGTGCTATGATATGTGTTATGAGTAAGAACACATATTTTCATGACATCAACTATCCTTGCCCATGCTGACAATATTGTAATGAGATTTAGCAAAGCAACTTTCTGGGAAAGACAGCTATTCAAGGCAATTAGCATCTTGTGTCATGAAAAGATGGACAACAGCATGGCATATCTAAAGGAGCAAGCGACAAAGCATCAGACCAGCTGTGATTTCTTCATCCTCAGGTTTATCTGGAACTCCTTCACCAGAGTGAGCGCGGGTGATCTGACAAAACACAGTGCGATGGTTGTCTTTCTATGTGGTAGTAGGGCAGAGCACTTGCTAAAACTGCAATGTGAAAGTGGCTAAAACTAGTTAGTTGGATTAGTGTACCATGTGTGGAAAAAATATAGCCCTGTATTTTAGTGTGCTTTGCACGCGTTAAGAATGAAATGTGTCCAAACATGTATGAAACAACAAGGTAACAAAAGGTACATGGGTTAGCGAAAATGGAAGCAAAATTACAGAGCGAGTGATGTGGGAACTAATTGGTGAGAACCAGAGCAAGAAAGGCTCAGCAAGCAGATGTATAGGCATAGCTAAAAAAGCACAGCAGAGAGTAGTTTTCCTTATTTAAAAGGTGGAACCACAATCTATCTTATCAGCAAAAAAGAAGTAATTAAGTGAATATATGTATATTAATAAGCACAAGCAGCAGCAGCTGGCTGGAAGGAAGACTCGGTTTTCCTTTTGTCCTGCTAGCTCACACACACACCTACTTCTGAAAAGAAATTGGAAGTCAAATAGATGAAAAACCAAATCAACATGCATGTGTGCAAAAAAAAAATGAACTATTTATTATGCCCAAAATTTACCATTTGTATACCTCAAAGTTTTACTATTTTTTAGCTTTCTCTATACATATACTGAAAGAATCCAAGGAAAAAACGTCACAATTTCTAATCTCTATATTAGCAAGGAAAACATCTGGCGTATAACATAGAATAATTTTATTGGCAGGTAGGCAAGATATTTGTAAAATAAAGTCTACATATCCTTGTGCAAGAGAATTAAAGTCTTAATCTGAATTCCCCTTTTTCAAAGTGAGAAAGTAATGCTAATCCTTGTTCATTGTTGAGAAAAGTTCGGATTCACGCTTCTAAAACAATAAAAGTGGAATAAAGTTCATACCTTAAGTTTATAGGTTGCAAAAGATCGAAACAAAAGGAAAGAGGTGATATTAGCAGTTACCTAATTTCTTCAAAAGCAGAGGAATTAATAGTGCTAGCTGAAAGTACCTATGCTTTATATAGATATTATATTTGGGAATGGAAAGTACCTATGTAAATTAGTAAATCCATAAGGCAAGGCATGAGCGAAAATCAAGCTGCAATCCAGTAATGCAAGCTGGCACTTGAAGTAAAAACGACTAAACAAGGTGAGGTGCGTGGCCAAAATGTATAGGAAATCTTTGGGAACTATGCTAGAGCACATGGGCTAAACAATTTGACACAAGCAAACTGATGCAGAGAGGATGGAACCTTATCATGAAAATATAATAACTATAAAAGGGCTATGGCATATTGGCATATATAGATGAAGACTAAGCCGTCTTTTCCTGTAGTTCATATTGTCTCAGTTTAACTATAAATACTTTTTCAAATTGTGTTACTTTACCTTGGTCTAGGAAATTCAGGAGGGTAGGGGAGGGAGAGCAGCAGTTTTAGTACGCACTACCACGAGGTAAATTGTTTAGAAGAAAACTAAGGCCCGTTTGGAATGAAGGATTTTCAAAGGAAATTTCAAAGGAATTGATTCCTATGGAATGCTGGCGTCACTAGCGTTTGGAACAAAGGAATCAATCTTGCCATTCCTACGGAAAGGATTGAACTCCTTCACCTTGAATATACAAGATATGAAAGGTCATGAGTTATTTCTTCCCTTGCCGCTTGCTAGAAAAAAGGCCAATTGATTACAACATGGCAAAAGAAATTAACAGTGTGGGCTAGCTGACATATGTATAATTTAGAGAGGAGTGGTCTAGGATCTTGAATTTGTTTTCCACCCACTCCATTGCAAATGCGAAGACAAAAGTTTCTGAATACAACTCAAAATGAAAAGGCAGAAATACATGGAATTCTAAATTGAGAATGAGTATTGTGTTATTCGAGCCAACAAATCAAAAGGCATAAATTTTGGGAATAGAATTTGAGAAATAGCATTGTGTTACCTCGAGACAGTGTCCTAAAAGACATGGCTGCTCTTGATTAGGTGGAACAGGTGTATGCAGCCAGACATATACATCTTAATTTTGCAACCTTACTAAAGCAGGTTACCACTCGTGTCTACTGTCATGGAAAACAACTGGTTAATCAAGGCCAATTACTCAATCAGGCCCAATGATGTACTTTATCTAAAGTTATATATGATAGCATTGACACCAACAGAGAGAAATCAGTTGTAGCAAGTCTTTTTTGACACTTGACAGAAAGGCTGTAGCAAGCTATGAGGACCAAGCAAGCAAGATCCTGCAACTTATTTATATCACAGATATATGCAGCTGCAACTATAAGCAGCGAAGCAAAATAAGGAGAACAAAACAAATGGTAAAACAAAAAGTTATTGGATAAATCAAACCATGTAAAGTTATTGGACATATGGTAAATCATACCCAAACAAAATAATGAAATATACATTGCAGTCACTTAGTTAGACATGCAAAATTGAAATTATATATACAATATAGATTTGTCTTTCCAATCAATTACTAGCTTTGTGGCTTTATCACAAAACCTATATCCAGTAGTTACTAGTACAGTTAAATCAAACCGAAATGCAATTAACTGTCAATGCATCCCCTGCGTTTAATATTACTAAAATAAACTAGCTCACGAATTGATAGACTTCAATTGCATTGTATGGTTCTTCACCTGGAGTTGAACCCATTGAGGTAGGCTGTTAAGCAAAAGTCCACTTGCGTTTGGTTAAAAGAATTAGAAGCCAAATGTACAGTACAAAAAAACTGACAAGAGTTTTTGTTCTGATTTTCTAAGAGTGAATATATAGAAGATAGAATTTAAAATGCGCTACTCTCAGATTTGAAAAACATGTAAGACTAATTAGATTTTTTTTTTGTGAAATCTTAACTAGTGTTCGAAAATCTAAATAAACTATCCATATAAGCAATGACAGGAGGCTACAATAGTTGATATGCAAACTCGACAATTGGGCCATTAAAGTAAACAACATTAATATGAGTACATTCAGCATTGTTGGGTTGTTTGAGAAGCATGGAACAGTATAGTGATAGGCAGGACACACAGAACTGCTATCAGACCGCAGAAAGCAGGTTAGTTTTCACTACAAAAGGATTTTAAAAAGGACAAATAGAATAGTTTTTCAAGGAAAATAACAGTACAATATAACTACAGATAATAGTAGGGATTGGCCTATGTCAACAATAATAATAGAAAATACCACGTTGGATAACTGATAAAAAAAAGTCATTAGATCTGAAATAAAGAGATCTGGAATACAAAAGCAGCATTCAGATCGAACAAAACAATTACATCTACTACCTAATTTCTTTTATGGCAATAATCTGCAGTATTTGGCAACTAATTAGGTATGGAATAAAGAAACTCTACAATACTTTGCAGTATTTAGCAAAGTAGAGGTAATGCATGAAAAAATCAGAAAAAAAAAAAAGAGGATGAGATTTATGACGGGTATGACGAACCTGTTCACCGCCAGCGCCTGATTAAATTATAGAAGAAAATAAAAACGAAAAGAATACAAAGTAGAAGGTTGAAAAAAAAAGTCAAATGCATATAGAACAGCAGCACAAATGGGATCTTCGACAGGATCAGTGACTCAAAGAATCAAATCTGAGGGAGAAGAAGACTCGGAGAAGACGAATCTGAGGGAACAGCAGCACAAATCTAAGACGACTCGTAGAAGAGAGGGGGAGAGAGACGTTGAGAGGCAGAGACAAGGGGACGGGAGAGAGAGAAGGTGGCGGTGGTTTGAGAGAGAGAGAGAGAGAGAGAGGGCGGAGAGAGAGGGGCGGTGAATGGGGGCGACAGAGAGCAGAGGTAGAAGACGGATGGGAATAGAGAAGTAGGAAGGATGGGAATGCAAGGAGTCAGATGCGAGAGCCGGAATCAAAAGGTAGGATCAGGAAAGAGATGGGAAAAGGGAGCGAGAATCTTGGAACAGACAGCGCCGTAGGATAATGCCTGGCCGGCCAGACGGTTGGGGAAAAAAGGCGTTGCAGCGGCCCACGCGGAAGAAGCTTGGACCATTGGCCCACATAAGAAGCGTAGCCCGTCCGCGCTCAACACGTTCGCACCTGGCCTCTCAGGTAGTGCGATTTTACGGCTAACTCAGTGGCACATGTTTATGCTTCTGTAATCTCGGTCACTGCTCAACGTTCTTTTTTTTTTTGGCGTGATGTAATTTCAGACTGCCTAGCAGCCACGGATTGTATTCCCTATGATAATGAATGAAAGCTCTATGGCTCCCTCAAAAAAAAAAAAAATAGTGCGATTTTACTTGTGGTCGGCTATTTTATTCATGTTTAATTCTTGACATTATTTTATAATGCTCTCAACGGATCATAGCGACCGATCCAATGGCTAAAAGGTAGAAGGAGAGGCGTTTGATGTGTCCTTGGTGGGCCATATGCGCCAAAACACCTCCCATCACCTTCAGAATCGAGGGAGATTAGGACTCCAAATGAGGAGTGGTAATTACTTTTTCGTAGCTCTTTTTTTTAATCAATGGATAAATTGTTAAATCCATAATTGCAAAATATTTTGAGTATATAGTTAGGGTGTATATATATATGACTGAAGTACTATAGTTAGATATATCTTCTTCTTAGTTAATAAAAATAACTTCGTCTAGGTTCCACCTGTGACGAGCCGTGGACGGGCGACGCGGCTACCGCAGGGTGAGGGCGAGGGATGCGGTGGCATGCATGGGAGGGAGATGTTGAGTCAATATTAAACCTGATCAGAAGCTCATTCTGATGAATTGATAGAAATTTGAGAGGTAGGAGTACCCAACATATAGCCTTTCAGAAAATAGGGGGAAGATCTCCTGGAATCATGACACCTATGGTTATCCATCAATCAAGCATGTTTAACCATAACAATAAATGACATGAAGTGGTCACAAAGACCAAGATCCAACTTTTTTCAAATTTTAAATAAATCACACAAAGCATGCAATGGTTGCTAAACAAGGAGAGTTGCTATCCTTAGCAAAAATGATAAAACTTGCTCAGAAAAATAAGGTGATTCAAGACCTGAATATGTGGATAATATATAATGGAGTTTATGCGGATGACACAAAAGCAATATATAGGTCACATAGTGTGTTTGTATATATGTATATAATATAGGTAGATCAATCAGGTATATCCGAAGTAGTAGTGGAGATAGTGATCAATCTTCAGATCTGAAGATTAGATAGCTGAAGCTTCACAATTCACAATAGCCAGCGTCGCCCCACGCGGGCGGCTCGGGTCTTGAAACCCTAGCCGCCGCAAGACCCCCCCTCCCACCCTCTCTCCCGCCCGCCGCCGCGGGGGCTGGCTGCCGGCACGGCCGTGCGGGCCGGCCGGGATGGCGGCGGCGTGGCATGGTCTGCTCCCCTCGGTGGTGCTCGCGGCGGCAAGACCGGCGCCCTCCTCCGCCAGCGCGCGGCTGCGTGGATCTCAGCGGGGGAGGGTCACGGCGGCCGCGGCGGCACCGGCCGGTGTCCGCGACGGCGCATGGGGCTGGCGGCGGGGTCCTCTCTCTCTCTCCGTCGTCTTCCCCTCTTCTATGGTCTTCGATGGCGGCGCGGGCGGGCGGCTCCCGGTGGCTTGGTGGCCGGCGGGGGGGGGCCGGGCGGCGGATCCGGTGGCGGCCCGGCCGGATCCGCGGCCGGGAAGCCGTTTCCGCCGGCCACGCCGGGCTGCTTGGCGGCCGATGGTGGTCGGGGGCGGCGGCCGTCCGTGCGAGGGGCGTGTGGCGGCGGCGCCCTCCCTTCCGGCTTTGGGGGCTCGCGGCCGGGCTTGGGGCGGCTCAAGACGAGCGCGGCGGCGTCGGGGGTCGTCGGGTGCAGGGCCTGGCGCCGGATCGCGGACCCGGGACAGGGGCGGCACCGACGCGGCTTCTTGTCTTCTTCTTGTCTTCCAAAGAACCGGACGGCCGTTTGGCTTTGTCTTTGGTGGTAGCGGTGGCGGTCGGCGGCGTGTGTGGTGGCGGGGGCGGCGTCTGCGATGGCGGCTCGGTCCGTCGCGGTATTTGGGGGCGGCTCCTCTTCTATGCGGTCCCCCCCTATGGCTTGAGTTGTGCCGGCAGCCATGGGCAGCTGCGACGGAGGCTGCCGTTACCCCGTAGTCAAGGCGAAGACATCAGCGTTGGTGTGCGGCGGGTGGACACGCATAGCGGCGGGCGAAGGCTGATTTTTCGGCATGCCGCCTTGCGGTGGGGTGGGGACGCGGCTCGGCTGCGGTGGCGGTGAGCGGTGGCGCGTCACCGCCCTTTGGCGGGTTTCGCGGGGCGATTGGCGCGCGGCGGCGGTGGCGACAAGCGGGGCTCGGATTCGGGGCGATGTCGGGCCGAGTCACCTTGGGGCGAAAGCTTTGGCGGCGGCGGCGGCGTCTGCGGACGTCGTTCTCCCGTTGAGGGCGTCGCGTCCCCAGCTTTTCCACGAGTGAAAACTCGGTCCTTCTTGGACGAGCGACGGCGGCGCATCGAGCACCGTAACCTTCCTGAAGGCGTCGTTGTGGACTTGGACTAGGCTAGGATTTGTGCATTTGTGCAGGAGGCCATGGTTGGAAGTCGGAGCTGCGCTTGCGATTTGCTTGTGCTGGCAACGATGACCTACATGGCCTTTTCAGTGCTCCGGACTCGTTTTTTTCTTGGGTCGTCGTTCTCTCTGTTGTTGTGGCGTGAGTTCGGTTTTTGGGCCCGGTTTCCCTCATAAACTGGGCCAGTCCCCTTCTTCTTATTAATCCAAAGCCGGAACAATTGTTCCTGGATCTTTCAAAAAAAAAAATCAGGTATATCCGCGTGCCGCAAATACCTGAATTGAAGCACACATGCATGCGCAGAAGCCGCATCTTATTTATACACTGCATACACTGCACAGCTAGCTTATTCATACGTACTTATATATAGTAGCTGCTGTGCTGCCCATAAATCTCGTAAATTCTTTAGAGCATGTACAACGGTCATTGTTATGCTGTCTGTACCATTGTACATGCCCATATACACTTGTTCAAAAAATCTTTAACGATAAGTCAATAAGCAACCGATTATCCTGGCTGTCGTTGATGACGACGTCGACGGACACTCCTTCCTGCGAGGCAATTCGGTTGCCCCTGCCGCGGTCGGACACTGCGCCATCACCGAGGCTGTTGTTGTAGCAGGGGCAATGGAATACGCCGTGGGGTTGTGCTCGTGCAGAAGCCATAAGCAGGATGAGAGCTATGGCATAAGCCAGGAGCAGGACGGTAGGGGATGCCATGGATTTGGATTTGGAGGCCATATTGATGCTATAACCTTGGTTGTTGGTTCGTGCCACCCAAGCGTATCAATACCACCAACATTTATAGGTGCGTCGCGCACCGATGTGTCATCCGGCCTCGGCCTGGAAAATGTGCATGTGGATACTCGGGAGTCATCTCTCTTGATTATTATGGCAAGTATGGCCTACAAACTTGGACGATATGTTTTTGGATAACGATAATTAGTATTTATGATACTCTGGGATAGATAAGATGTACGGAGTACTGTACGTACAACGCGCACCTGTCAAAAAATACTGCCACACCTAATTATGCATTTTCACATTTTTTTTTTCTAGCATATATATAAATAGTACTTGAAGAAAGCCTAATTTATCAGCTACAGTACTTGAAGTACGTACACGTGGGGCAACAACAACCAAGAAGCTCTGGCTGATCACAAACATAGAAAAGGAAGATGGAATATGGCAGAATATTATTAGAAAGAAGTATTTGAAGAAAAAGTCTATATGCAATGTTAAACAAAGACAAGTTGATTCTCCTATGTGGAAAGATCTTTTAAAAATCAGAGATATTTACTTATTTGGCAAGAAAAATATAGTTGTCAATGGGAACAAAACTCTCTTTTGGAAAGATAGGTGGTTATATGACCAACCCATTGCTCAACTATACCCTGACTTGTTCAAAATGACCATGCAACCTGACATTTATGTGGCAGAAGTTAAATTCGATATATCCTCTGTCACTTTCTCTAGATGGCTTGTTGATGTCTGGGAACAACAATGGAATAGTGTTAAAAATGATTTTAGTACATTCCTGTTCAGTGAGCATGAAGATACTGTAAGTTGGAGATTTGGCAATAAAAAAACCTTTTTCTGTGAAATCTGTCTATGATTACTTGACAAGATATGGCAGTGGTACATATTGTAAAAGAGTTTGGCAGGGTAGTATTCCAGCCAAGATTAAAATTAAAATCTGCAACACTTATTCTTCCATTGTAATGTAGCCAAAGTTATTTGGGCTACCGCCCGAAGCTTATATGGCGCACGCGCGCCACCATATTTGCTTTGGAGCACAGGCGCGTGGGGATGCGGGAGTGGAGCCTTGCATGCATGCGCAGGGATTACGGATGGGTTCCGTTTCTTTTTTTTTTTTTCCTTTCATTTCCCTTTAAAATGTAATATCTTTCTCATCAAGCATCTCTTTTTCGATTCCGTTACGCACCATCGCTTATTATACTTGAGATCTATAAAACTAGATCCATGTTGGATATGTTTTGAGATAATTTTCATGATGACAAAAATTTACATCTAAAGTACAAAGTTTTACATCTAAGAGTACAAAGTTTTTATTGTTGGAGTAAAAAGTTTGTTGAGATTAGGGTTCATGGCTTTTGCTAAGATTATGGTTCATGACTTTTGATGAGATTAGGGTTTATGGCGTTCTTTGGGATTAGGGTTCATGACTTTTCTTTGAGATTAGGGTTCATGGCTTTCTTTGAGATTAGGGTTCATGGCTTTCTTTGAGATTAGGGTTCATGCGTTCTTTGAGATTAGGGTTCATGGCGTTTGTTGAGATTAGGGTTCATGGCTTTGCTGAAATTAGGGTTCATAAAGTTTGCCGAGATTAGGGTTCACGGCGTTCTTTGAGATTAGGGTTCATGGCTTTTTTTGAGATTAGGGTTCATGGCGTTTGTTGAGATTAGGGTTCATGGCTTGCTGAGATTAGGGTTCATGGCTTTTGCTGAGATTAGGGTTCATGGCGTTTGTTGAGATTTGGGTTCATGGCTTTGCTGAAATTAGGGTTCATAACGTTCTTTGAGATTAGGGTTCATGGCTTTTGTTGAGATTAGGGTCCATGGCTTTCTTTGAGATTAGGGTTTATAGCTTTTCTTTGAGATTAGGGTTCATGGCGTTGCTAAGATTATGGTTCATGGCTTTTGCCGAGTCACTAAATGATTTTTAAATTTAGGGTTTTCGGACAAGAGTCCTTTTAAATGCATGCCCTCCTACTAGGCAATGGGTTTTGGGGCAAGTGTCTTTTGAAATGCATGCCCCCTAATAGGCAATGGGTTTTGGGGGCAAGTGTCTTTTCAAAAATATTTGAGTGTAACCTTTTTACTTTCACTTCCATATGGATGTGAAACCATCCCCTGCCCTTTTACTTCTCCCACAAACCCGATGTCCCGAAAGAGAAAATTTTAGCTTGTAGAAAATAAATTTTTTGGCTCAATGACGCTTGACAGGAGAAACCAGAAAAAAATACGGGTCGCAAAAATAAATCTTGACTCATTGACAGGAAAAGGCCAGACAAGAGAAACATGCCTCTTGTGATGTGGGTGTGCGCTGCTATTGTTATTAGTGCATTGCTATTGCTGCATGCAGCATGCATGCATGTGCGCTGTTATTGCTGCTGGCGCATGTGCGCTGCTAACGCTACTAGTGCACGTGCGCCAACTCTATCCATTAGTGTTGGGCTTGGTGTGTAAAATGGTTACCTAACGGTCAAAAGTTCCATACCACTGGCATTGCGGCCATATGTTGGGCTATATGGAAAGCCGAAACAAAACTTGTTTTAAGGGAAAAACAAAAAAATTCTTTAACCATAATATGCCATGCTTGTGCGCTAAAGAGGTACTAGACAGGTTTGTATTCGAAGAAGAAGAAGAGGAAGCTTTCAAAGCTAGAATCGAGGCAAAGCAATGGAGTTTGCAATGAAGCTACTCAATAAGAAATCCAAGGGTGAGGAGGTACTAAAGATACGAGGATGAGTGTCGATTCGGCTAGATTGGGCCGGAATTGACACGTGTCCTTCGTCCTTCGAAGCTTCTAAGATGGCGACGGGGCTGCGGCTTCGCCGGCGGCGGCGACGAGCGGCGGCTCGAGCAACGAGGTGGAGGGGAGGAGCCATCGGAGGAGGGGGGCCCGGGCGGTGGGCGGCGCCTGGGCCGGGGCGCACGCGCTGGGCGGAGGGGAGGGGGGGGCGGCGGCGTGGGCGGGCGCTGGTGCGGGAGAGGAGGAGGCCTAAAGCTGAAAAACGATAGATATGTTTTATTTGCTTGCTTATCCCCTAGAGATTACATGCCTCTTGCTTATATAGCCCGACTAGTGGGACTTGTAATCTAAGCAATCTCTATAATGTTTCCTTATACAATCGAATACCTTTTACAAGCATATACTAATTTATTCTTTCCTAAGAAGGGCCTCCCTTATAGATGAGATATCCCCTTGCACACCAAAAATTACCTAAGATAATCCTAACTTGAATATGAAGCAAACTCGAATCGCACGGGGAGAGGGAAGGCGGCGGCGAGGGGCTGGCCCCCTGCGCGGCGACGCGCCCCCCCTCCCTGGGCTGGGCGGTCCGTCGCGTTCGCCCAATTAGCCACTCGGGGCTGGCCCAATTCTGGTTCATGACATCTCCCACCGTTCGACGAGGCGGCGCGTCCACGTGCCGCCCAACCCACCACGTAGTGGCGAAGAGGCGAACCCGATCGGGGGAGGTGACCACTCGAGGCCCGAAGTAGGACGAGAGGACCGCACTTGTCGTTGTCGTCATTGCGAGACACCGGCGTCCTTGTCGGCGAAGGAGAAGTCGAGGTGGAGGTCGCGAGTAGATGCTGAACTTGAAGCTCGGCTGCACGAAGGGACGTTCCGCCCATGCACGACGCATGACGGAGGCGCCGAGGGTCCCGGACAGCTCGATCATCCGGCGGGTCGGGAGGAGGAGACGCGTGTAGGTGTAGGTCGTTGGCTTTGTCACCTTAGCATGGAGCTGCCTGCACAAGGCGTGACAGTCGACGTGGGCGGCGAGGGAGGTGAACTCGAGGAGGCAGCCGTGGGGAGGTCGCTCGGGCGTGCTCACGGGCGGCCCCAATTTGGATCTCCTGCGTCCATGCTGCACCGACGGTGGCGTTCCCAATCGCGGAAGAAGACGTCGTCGTTGTTGTGCGAAGAGGAGGACGGTGGCACCCTCGATCCGCTCGTCGGGCGTGGGCTGGAGAAGAAGGACGCTCGGCATTGGGAACGCCTGATCCTCCCGAGGATGATTGGGGAGGTGGAAGCCCTTTGCTACGCCATGCGTGGGACATTCTCCCCCGCCAGAAGTCCCGAGAAGCTCTAAAGCGAGCGGGGATGTAGTAGCGGTGGAAGTACTTCACGATGCCGTAGTGGAGGCTCCACTCTAGCGCTGTAACCCGCAACTCAATGGCGTTGGAGATGATCCCGAGCTCCTTGTTGTTCGTCGTGGGCAGGTGCGGCCGCGTGATCATGTCGTTTGACGTCATGCCGTCGATGTCGTCCATTGCTGGGTGAGACGCTGCGGCACGGTATGCGGTCAACCGGGCGGTCATGATGTCGTTGTCGATGTTCTTTGGTGAAGCCGTGGTGCCGGCGTTGCCGGCGCCCGTTCCGGCGCCCGGCTCGGCGTCATCCGGCTCGTCGTCGTTATGCTATCGGGCGGGCGAGGTCGATGGCCTCCTCCATCGAATGGGGCTCGAACCATTCGAGGGCGTTATCGCTGTGAGGTGTCTAAGCCTTCGATGAAGAGGCGACACGGTGGCGCCGTCCTTCAAAATCCATGCGTGAAGCATAGACCTCGAAAGGCGTTGATGTAGTCGTCCGCCTTGCCCCCACAGGAAGGCGGCGCGTATGCCCCCATGGCATCGGTGTCGGGGCGGGCGGTGATGTCGCGGGCGCTGGTGAACTCGCCCCACTCGGCTGGGGACTTCTTCTTGGGCAGTCGATGTACGGACTGCAACAAGACCGGTGAGGTGGAAGGCGGCGTAACTCACGTGGTAGTGCGGGTCAATGTCCAAGTTGAGCTCGAAGAAGAGCTCCGCTTGCGAATCGAGAGGTCGAGGTCGTCGGTTCCGTCGAACTCCTGGACTTGCAAGCGGCGTGGCGTAGCGAGGAGGGTGTGTCGCCCGCGGGTGGCAAAGACGGTCTTTGGGCGCCCTTGGTGGCACGGTCGGGCACGGGGCGCCTTGGGTGGCGCTGAGGGAAGGGGCGGGGCGCCGTGGGTGACGCCATCTTCGCTTGGGAGAGTCTGGCAGCGGTCGCGGGTGTCGGTGGAGAGGAGAGGGCAGCCGGTGCTGCGGTGTCGTCGAGGATGACGTCGATGGCGGCTGGTGCGCCATGTCTGGCGTCATCTTCCTCTTTGAGCCGGAGGATGGCAGGGTCGGAGCCGGCGTCCACGAGCCGTGGCGGGGAGGGGCGGCGGCGGCTAGGGCTGCGCTGGGGCCGGCCTCGTTTCGGCGGCGGCGGATGCCGCGGGGGCCGTCCTCCCGGCTTGGTCGTCGTACTCACGGGGGTCCTCGAGGTGATGCCGACGTACTCCATGCGACGAAGACGAGCCTCCATGTTGTCGGCGCCCGGCTGATCCGGGCGCAGTTGTCATCGAGGAGCGCCTTTAGCGCCGCGCGGTGAACTCCGGTCATCTCGGAAACCATGGGTGGTGGGAATCGCCCCGGTCTCCGGATACCACCGCCGATTCCGGCTAGATTGGGCCGGAATTGACACGTGTCCTTCGGCCCTTCGGCTTCCGAGATGGCGTGCGGGGGCTGCGGCTTTCGCGGCGGCGACGCAGCAAGCGAGCAATGAGGTGGAGGAGGCAACAAGGTGGGAGGGGAGGAGCCGTCGGAGGAGGGGGCGGGGCGGGCGCGGCGGCGGCGGCGGGTCGGAGAGGAGGAGGCCTAAAAGCTGAAAACTTTAGATATGTTTTATTTGCTTGCTTATCCCCTAGAGATTACATGCCTCTTGCTTATATAGCCCGACTAGTGGGACTTGTAATCTAAGCAATCTCTATAAGGTTTCCTTATACAATCGGAATACCTTTTACAAGCATATCCTAATTTATTCTTTCCCAAGAAGGGTCTCCCTTATAGATGAGATATCCCCTTGCACACCAAAAATTACCTAAGATAATCCTAACTTGAATATGAAGCAAACTCGAATAAATGCGGGAGAGGGAAGGCGGAAGGGGGGCCCGGCCCCCTGCGCGCCAAGCGCCCGGGCCCCTCCTGGGCCGGCGGCCGTCGCGTTCGGCCCAATTAGCCACTCTCGGGCTGGCCCAATTCTGGTTCATGACAATGAGCAAGACGATCCTCAAGCATAATAACCGGTGAGCAAGGAAGACCTGAAGAATGAGAAGGATGTAGGGTCTGGCGATCACGAATCAAAAATCTAGAAAGAGAGAAAAACTATCCATGTGTTTGGACCTTTGGGTTGGGATGGCTCCAACCCTCGTTTTGAGGACGGAGCCGCTCCGTTCCTTCTTTGGTTGCAATTTTGATTTTGGGGACGGATTGGCTCCATTTGGTGTTTGGTTGTAGGTATTGGGATGAAGAACGGAAAGGCACGGAACATCGTTATTGCGACATTTTTCATCGGGACCCCTAGAGTTTACCGAAATCCACCGGGGTCGGATCGATATTTCTTCTATATAATACTTTTAAAAAGAACCTTGAGAGAGAAAGAAAATTCCATCCATGCCCTTCTTCTTCCTCTAGATCCCGAGCTCGTGGTCGGGAGCGCCAAGGTGAGACCGCCCGCGCCCGGCCGATCAAACACAGCAGCGCCGCCCGCTGACGGAGTCGGGAAGGGGCTGCAGCGCGGGCTGCCCCGCGCTCTGTCCACGACGGAGCGGGGGGAAGGGACCGTCGCACCGCCATCGCACCCGCCGGGAAGGGACCACTACGGCGAGGACCGCCGGGAAGGGACCGCCACCAAGCCGCCGCGCTAAGTGCATGCCATAGAAACAGTTCGTCGGCGGAGATGGAGTCCGCGGCCGACGGCGGCCTTTCCGTCCAGCGGAGCGGAACCCGTGATTGGAAAAACGGGGTTTGCTCCGTCCGCCAGATTTCAGCGGGCCGGGCGAACCCGCATCCGAGCGAATATTCCCTTCCGGGTTGGCCCGTCCCTTGCACCTCCCCAACCAAACACCAAAAAAGCGGGTTGGCTCCGTCCAGGGTTGGAGTTGTTCCACCAACCAAAGCAGGCGGTATGTCTTTTATTTCTGTTTGCTCTGTAGCTGCAGCCTAAAAAAACCTCTGTTGGTAGTCCGTTTTCTTTAGTCCTTCTAATCGGTGGTTGGTAAGAGCATCCGCAGAGTTCGGAGTAGCTTTTTTTTTTTCTGTTTGATTTGTCTGCGTGTTACATTCTATCGAATGTTGTGTTTCCGTTACTTTTAATGGAAATAGGGAGTCCCTCGGTTAAAAAAAAAAGATTTCTCCACCGGTTTTAAAATAGGAGTACTTGATTACAACCATCTTTCAAGGCCACAAAGAGTTAACAAAAGGAAAAGGTCTAAATTACTACCCTCAACTATGACCAAAGTCCAAATAACCCCTAAACTATATTTTGGTTCATTTTACCCCTAAAACTATGTCATTTTGTCCAATTTACCCCTTGATGAAATTTTCTCTTTTTTGTTTCTCCACACACAAGAGGAATCTTAAGTTGATTTTTATAAGATGATAGCGGACATCATAACGTATGTGAGAAAAATATATCATCATTTTTTTCATCATTATTTGATATGGTAAGATATTTACTAATAAATTCATCCTTGAAATTCAAATTATACAAAAAGATATTGATGAAAATTCAAAATATATTTTATTAAAATGGATTGTCATATCCACTACCACCATGCAAAATTTTAAATTAAGATTTTTCTTATATGTGGTGGAATAAAAAGAACAAATTTTGTCAAGGGATAAAATGAACCAAAAGATATAGTTTAGGGGGTAAAATGAACCAAAACATAGTTTAGGGGGTTATTCAGACTTTGGTCATAGTTGAGGGTAGTAATTTGGACTTTTTCCGTTAACAAAATACCCAACAACTTTGACTTATTTTGTTGCTCGCGCTTTGACCAACGATTTTAAATTAATGAACATGTGCAAACATTTATAAGCGTGTGATGCCGTTAAAGTACTTGTGATGACAAATCAAATCAACATTAGGGATCTAAATTTACTTATGCAACTTATTGTATAATTAAATTCACGTTGATCAGAGTTTAGATATCAGCAAAGTTAAAGGTGTCAATTATTTTGTATTAATGTTCACGAGTTTTATATAATGCATTAAAAAAAAACAATGACCAATTTTCAGTTCTCAGTAATATTAGTTTTTTTTTTTTTTTTTGAGAATGAGAATGACACTCACAAGCACCCTAAGGAATGACTGGACAGACACTCGGTCTGGACAAGCACCTCCGAAGACACTCACAAGCACCTCAGAAGGACTGGACATGCGGCAGATCTGGAGATTCTCGAAGTCACCGTAGGCGCCTCGTCGTCGATGGGAGCGTCGCTTACCACTTAAAGCATAATGCCGAAAAATCACGGGAAAATTCCAAAGAAAGGTCGGCACAGGGATTTGAACCCTTGGTGGGTAGCGCCCCATTTGGACCGTCCTACCATTGGACTACAAGCCAATTCGCCTCAGTAATATTAGTTATAGTTACCATTATATGGTGGGCCTGCTCATCAGGATTTAGTCTCGAGTTCAGCATGAGTGCTCGGTTGCTCGCTTTACGGCCAGTTGTTTTTGCCGTGATATACAACATGTCATTGTTATAATACCACTGAGAGTAAATGTGGGGCGTTGAACGAGCAGCCACAACCAGAATTTGCAACTTCTTCTAGTGAGTGGGTGGGATTCTTACTGCATGTTCAACTCATTGATAGGGTCGTCTCTAAGAGCCTTAAAACGCACTGCTCTGATAATAAGGTCCTAATCCTGTTACTCTGAACGGATTTTGGGTCAAACAAAAGTAGAAGTAAGCATCTCGCCTTTTTTATAAGGAAGGAGCCGGACATAGCATGATGACAGTGGTGGTGGCCCTCCCTGATTGGGAGCGTGCCGGAGGGGTGGCGAGGGTGCGAGGCCACGTCCAACTTTTGGATCGTTGGACTCGGCATCTCCAACAGTGGTGGCAGCGGCGCGACAACGACAATGGATGTCTGGATCTCGTGACAAAAAGCTCGAGCACGGTCGAAGGGAAGCCTAGCTGCTCCCAAAACATAGCTCGCGAGCGCCCGCACGGGATCCGAGCATGGAGTCGAGTCGTGGAGATGAAGACGTACACATCGTTGCCTCGGGCGACCATCTCCAAGCCGAGCCGAGGACGCTCTTGCAAAAAGAGTCTTGAGACGAGGTGAAGACGGGCGTTGTACATGTCCTTTTTAGTGTTTAGCATTCAATAAGCTTTTTTCCCTACTAAATATCTTCTAATAATGTGGGTAGGGAAAAGAGCCTATACTCCCTATGTTCCAAATTATAATAAGTCAAACTTAGAGTTAAAAAGTCAAACGAATTATTTTGTCCACTTATGCACCACCATCAGTGGACAAAATAAAAAATTTAGCCAACCCAAACAGGGAATTTATGTACTACATACAAATTACATGCTGTGAGTCTCGTATTTTTATCTGTGTTGTTTTGTTCACATAATAACTCAGAATATGCCTAGTCGCTACTCAGTCGATATCCATAATCAATACGGTAGTTCGAGGATTCTGTACCAAAAGCTAGCCAAGAAAACTGGGATTTTGTACAATACATTATCTGTGTGCATATGCTATCTTCGGAACTCTTACACTATTTCGAATGCAATTGTAACTTGCTGACTACACTTTATATGCCCAACTCATGGATAATTGATTGTAGCATGGACCTCATTAATACCACGACATGATTGTAGCATTTCAAAGCCAAAATGCCACAGGATTCACATTGTAAGATGCTTGGAGAGGCACCTTGTAGCACTGCACCTTAGTCTCGGCAGCCGTCAGGTCTCCATTCATGTCAGAGCTGAGAGAGAATGTCGTCAAACGACAACGTGTGCTTAGGGGCAGCCTTCCTCCTCTTCCTCCTCCTCCTCCTCCTCCTCTGTCTGATCCAGCTCCTCCTCCTCCTCCTCTTCTGTCTGATCCAGCTCCTCCTCCTCCTCTTCTGTCCAGCTCTTGCCACTTCTTCTCCAGCCACTTCTGTTCCCAGTCCTCTGTCTGATCCAGTTCTTCCCTGACTCTTCCAGCCACTTCTGTTGCCCCTCCTCCAGCCACTTCTGCACAGCTTCGTCATTCTCATTGCTGACGCACTCCACAAGACAGAACCTGGTTTCTCCCAAGTAGACTAGTGTAGTGCCTACATGATTCTGAGCTGGGTCCTTGCTTGACAGATTCTCCTTGCTGAACCACACTACATGTTCATCATCACCACCTGACCACCTGCAGAAGCAGAGGTGGCCGAAGGCGTTTACGTCCTCGTCTTTTGGGAGCCCAACAAAGACGTCCAGGCCATGGACAAAGTGTGCGCGGCCGGAGAATGGCAGCGACCACTCGGCGCGCTTTTCCCACTCGTGACGCCGGGTGTCGAAGGCGAAGGTCGCGGTGGCGGTGCTGGCGAGGATGGTCCGTCCATCGGCGTCCACGGCGTAGGCGGTGACGTCCATCCTCTTGAATGTCGGCATCGGGAGGTCTTGCCACAACCACGGACCGACTTGGCCGCTGTATTCATATTCCTGCCGCGGGGGCCAGAGTGGCTTCATGGAGAGCGTCTTGAAGGTGTCCGTGTCCAGAGCGAATATCTCGTCGTCGCCGACGGGGATGTAGATGGGATGCTGCGGGTCCAACTCGCCAGGGGCAAAGTTGACGCCACGCGAGCGGACGTCGACGAGGGGCAGGATGTCACCGGGACCGGATCGAAACAGCGCCAGCTGGGATGCGTCCCCATGATCTTAGTGCCAACGGCGGCGAAGAACTCGGGACACCCACGCGTGGCCTCCAAGCGGATGAAAGGAGGCGGCAAGCGCAGGGGCAGCTGCTCAGCGACGGCGACGGCGTTCGACAGGTCTAGCTCGCGGATGCTGTAGCCCCACTCATAGTCATCGAAGATGAGGTAGAGGTGCCGCTGCCCCGTCGGCTTTGACGGACGAGGGGCATCACGCTCATTCGACACCATCCTATACAAACGTACGAACCGGCGTGCAAAGACTCGATCAGATCTTCGAGTTGGCCACAAGTCGGAATTGACCTTGATTCCTGCGATTCGAATACGAAGAATCGATTAACCAACGGAAATCAATAAACCCCAATCCTCCCACGTACTAAATCCAAGTATCCAAGTCTGAATCGGGGGCCGAACAGAGAAGAAGAAATCGCAGGTACGCACCTACAAGAATATGGTGCGGCGGCGACGCGACTGACAATCGGAGTGGCTTAGCAGTTTTTTTAATCGTGATGGGCAATGGCGTCCACGGCGGCGGACGAGGTCGGAGACGATGAGGCGTCCACAGCTTATATACAGAGGAAGGAAGCCCTCGTGGGCTCGTAAACAAATGTGCCTTGGCGGGCCCAAAAGGAAATTAAGCGAGCCAAACACGTCTGGACTCTGGAGCAAGTCGGCGAAACCACGCAACTGATCTATCGGATAGATTCTATCCTGTAACCAAATATACTGAATCGAGAGAAGGGAACCCGAACCGGGTTCCTCGCCGGCCTCGGCGATATCGCAAAATTCAGATGAAGCATATTGTCTGTAAAAGTACATCTTTCTTTAACAGATTGGTCTCAACTTGGAATCATATCAACAGTTTTCATGACTGCCTTGCTTTTCTATGGGAGCTGAAATCAGCACAGCACAACATCCAATCGACCCGGGTCACTAGATAGTACTAACATCGAAAGCGGCCACAAAAATACATGACAACGAAGAGGAATAGTACATTTATTCACAATCACAAGTTCATTCATTTCAGGGAGCTCGCAAGGGCCATTGTGATATGTGTTGAACTTCAACACAAAACAGTTTTTATCCGTCAGTCGTTTTACCAGTTTAACATGTACTCTTGTTACACAGCCTACACAGACACTTCACCACTAGAGTTCTTCCCCCGAAGTCAGGTTTCTGCACTGAAACATGTGAGCTCTATGAGCTATTGCTATCACCTATCAGAATCTCAGTTGCTCGGGACCTCCACAATGTTGGATAAGAGGCTCCTTAGCTCCACCATCACAACATCCTGCTCACCTTTCACCTACACATATATGGGGGACAAGAACAGATTCAACAGTTAGAAAACTCTCGGTGACAAATCTACTAGATTAGTAAAAGCGTGCAAGTCTTTTGCAAACAGTTTACCTCAATGGTGAAGACGCTCTCGGCATAGCCATAGTACGTTATCGTGTTCAGGCTGGTGACCTGTGCATTGTAGCTGCAGAGTGCTTCCAGCACCTTGGTGAAGACGCCAGCCTTCTTGCAGAAGATCCTGAGGTGGTACTTGTATGGCCCCAGAGGAACTAGCTCAATTTGGCCCTGCAGATATGTATGGCACGGAGAGTCTGTGAGAGATCAATAGTACATCACAGCCAAACGTTCAGCTTCAAAACATAGATGACCCAGTAGCCAGTGATTTCAGGTTTTCTGATCTCACTCATTCTAGGAAACTTAACCTTTCTGTACATGATAGTTTGATAGTTGAAGTTAATAATTGTATACTAATAATCGAATAAACAAGAGTCAATTTGATGAAATCTGAGTTGTACCGATTCAAGCATCCGCTGGGGATAGTCAGCTATTGAGGTACTAAATTAGTGTCTCCTAAAAATCGTGATGAAGCTGAGTAGCTCTATCAAGTTTTCAGTTACAAAAGAAGCACAAGATTGATCCTGAAGTCCAACGCTATCGTAACATTTCTCCTGTACCTAGTTGAACTATTCTGCTCTTATTCGTTCGTTGTTAAGGTTCGGTTCAATGCATCCGAAAATTATAATGAAATTGAGTAACCAAACCTTGTATGAAATGTTGTGAATTTTCAGTTCCAAAGATGCAGAGCAAGTAATCCTGATGTTTAATACAGTATTTCCCTAAGATTCTTCTTCAACTAGGTAAACCATACTTTTACTTGCAGTATCAACTCAACTGGTGACAGCAGCGAGCGATTGTTACCTGATACGGCATGTTCTCAGTGGCGGTGAAGGATTCAGAGCATGACGCGCTGCCCTGCTTCTCCCAGGCCTCTCCAGGCGAGTCGGCGAGCTGGCGCTGCAGCTCGAGGACCTGGTTCTGGAGCTTCTTGATGTGATCGATAGCGTCCGACAGGGTGGACTCCTTGCTCATCTGAACCACACCAGCAGCAGAGAAACACATCAGTCAGGGTGGGTGGGTGGAGGAGTTTGCATGTATATATGTATATTCCAGGACAAGGGAATTCAGACGACTGGCTGTGATTGTTTGAGAAAAGAAACAATTATCCAAGGCAATCAATTAAAGGTGGCCGTGATTGATCAGTTACATACCTTGGTGATGTTGGGCACGACGGACCTGAGCTCGAGGATGTTGCGGTTGAGCTTGCCGCGCCTCTTGCGCTCGGCCTCCAGGTTCTTGGACTTGAACGCCGCCGCCGGCTGCGGCTGGGCGTCCCCGCCGGCGGCATCCTTCTCCTCGTCATCCTCGTCGCCCTCGCCCCCGCCGCCGCCGAAGTTGAGCACCGAGTCGACAAAGTCCTCTGCCTTGAGCTCCTCCTCGCTGCTGCGCGGCCTCTGTCGGCGCGGCATTGCTTGCTGCAGCTGTGCCTCCCCGCGCGGTGCCGAACCACCACAAAGAAAAAGAAGGGGACTTCAGTGCGGCACTGCTAGCTGCTGCTGCTACTCCCCGGTCTCACTCACCCTGCTGTTGCGTCCGGGGCTCGCGGTTGCCGTGGCTTATAAGGGACGGGACCGGGCGGCTGAGGAATCTCAAGGCAAGGCAAGAACGCAAGTGGGATGGCGATGGTCCTGCTTGCCTTGTTCCAGTTCCAGGGGGGTGAGGGAGTTGGTTGGAGGCTTTGGTTGGTTACGCTGGCTGTGGACTGATGATGACACTGATCACTGATGTGGGGGGCTCCAGGTTAACTGAAAGATGCCGAGGCTGGCTTGAGGAGGAGGCGTGGTTGGTTGGGTCATGGGAAATGGGAATGAATTCTTCATCTTCATCAGGGAGAAAAGAAAGCACACTCACACGGATCGCGGGTCGAAGTTGGAACGGACGCCTCGGAACGCGGTGGTTCGGGGAAGACGGGTCCCTGTCGCCGCTTCTGCTTGGAACGCGTGGTTCGGCCGTTCCGGGACGACGGGTCACGTCTTTTTTCTACAAATCAATTGTTCCGAAGGACCGAAGAGGTACACCCCTGGCTATTTCTTTCGATACCGTGCTGGTGCACGTTTTGCATTAAAGGAAGTGAGAAGTCACAATTACATCCTCTAGCCGAAGTTGGCGAGGTGCCGGAGCCTGCTAGAGGCAATACTTAACGGTTGGTGCCAGCTTGACGGCGGTGCTAATCGGTTGTTCTTGCTAAGGAGACAATTGTACAACTAAGAAGTATATAGGAGCTAGAGAGACAATTGTGCTCTCAAAGGCCCCTCACCGCAGCCGGGGCGACGAGGGCGCATCATCGGAAAGAGCTCACAGGACGCCCTCCCTCTTGACAGCGGGAACATCGCCCCCGAAGTGGTCATGGAAACGTGTTGCCATTGTCGGGTCCGGCGTGTTGTAGGGGTCCTCGGCCTGGTGTCCCTCCCATTTGTTGAGGAGGACCTAGCGCGCCTGTCGCTGCGGGCATGGGTAGCAGTAGGCTGACTTTGCTGCTAGGCGGGAGCTTCTTCTTAGCCTCCAGTCCTCTTCCACCAGCTGGAGGAGCGTAGTCGCGGCGGCTCGGACAACAGAGGCTCCTCGAGCGGCAAGGTGAGTGAGTCGATGGAAGCCTCGAGGGAGGCGGCCGTTGGCGCCACGACGTCAAGCTGGGTGGTGTTGTCATCCGCCATCAGCACGGGTTGGGGTCCGTTGGGGACATCGGGTTGCTAACAGACGCGGGGTCTTTAACAACGAGTTGGGGCGTTGTGTGTTGTGTCTTAGTTGCTTGGGGGCATTGGGTGGGGGGGAATTCAGCTTGCACCAGATCGGCCCACCAATCAACCTTCTCGATACTCCTTGGTTGGGCGTGCCCTGACGCCATTTCGTGCCCCGTTGCCACCAACCCAGCAGAGCCATGGCAAAGGGGATCTCTACGGGCGGCAACAGGTCCGACTCCGGTTGTTTCTGAGAAACATCACCTGTGGCCCCGACTCATGGCACAACAACAACGGATCCCAACACACCTCCTCCTCGGTAGGCTGGCGTGACATTTGAATTTCGAAATCCTCGGCACTTTGTCCGTCCTAGTAGCCGGACCGAACTATTTCGCCGTCGTCCGAGGGCGACCGGGTTGCAACCCCAACAGGCATGAGATGCCCCCCCCACACACACACAAATGACACATGGCGCATCTTTGGAAGGTGGGCCCCAGACCCTGGCTGCGGATCGCCTCCGCCACCAATGCCCTGTGCGCTGCCAATGTCGATGAAACGTTGCTTGCACGACCATGGCGTTGAGCGGCCACGATATCCATGTGCCTGTGAGTGCACTGGAGAGCGAGGATGTGCGCTTACAGAGAAGACAACATGACGACAGACGACACACAACAACTACATGGTCGTTGGCGACGCAATTGAAGCATAGGCCAAAAAGTTTGGCCGGGACAGGGCGATGCCATTGCGAGTTGACGCGTCCTCGCCGAGGCTAGCAATGGCGACTCTCAACGAGTGTGTAACCCTCGTCATCTACCGGCGGCTTCGCGCGAGGCCTGTGTAGGCGTGGGTGCGCAGCGACGGGCATGATGGGCAGTCCCAGGCGGAGGTGAGCGGGGACGCGTTCAGGCGCCGTCGGCGATGCCTGACTGTTGTGAGTCCCGTCTTGTCTCCTTGAGGTCCGCCTCATGCGACGGCGGGCTGACCTGTGGACGCTTGTGTGCGGATCCCATGATGTCGGCGTGAGCCGCCTCGGCGGCTGGCCCTTCGCCAACTCGGCACCCCGGCGGAGTCGACAACCATGGTGTTGATCCGGCCGGGCCTTTGTCCTAACGTCGGCGATCCCGAGAGGCCCCGACGAGGTGGATCCCCGGCGTCCGCCCCTCCTCTCGTTATCAGCCCAGTCAGAGATGATGACGTCATCCCACCACATCTGCTTCGACCGCCTACGGCACGGGTTGAAGGGAGCGACATCGGCGAGAGGGATATTGCCGGTTCCCGAGGGGGCGGCGGCGTCGGTGGTGCGGGCATGGACCCGGCAAATCCGGTGGGCGGAGCCCCTTGCCCCCCCAATGGGCCACGGCGCCCCCGGCCGGGCGGCCACAACGACCGCATCGCGTGCGAAGTTTGATGCCGGCGGTGTCGATGGTGTGGCCATAGGCCCTGGCAGATCCGGCGCCCCGGCCGGTGAGCCGCCGGATCGGCATGCAAGAGCCCCCTAGGCCACGGCGGTTGCAAGCTGGCGGCGGCGATGACTCGCGTAGGCGGGCGAAACGACGAACGGGGAGGTGGAGGATGGGGCGAGATGGAGAATGGGGATGAGGAGGGGATGGGAGGTGGCGGTGGCGGGCGGTAGGGCCGTCGGGCGCTAAGGAAGGGGGTGCTTCAGGGCGGGCCGCATTCCTCCCATCATCTTCTTGGAATGTATCTCTAGCCTCCCACGCCTTGGGCGGCGCCGGCAGGGCCGGTGGGTCGCTAGGGAAGGGGGCGCTTCAGGGCGGGCCACATTTGTCCCATCATCGTTTTGGAATGTATCTCTGGCCTCCCACCCCTTGCTATTCGGGATCTTAACCCACGTACAACGTACCCTGTTCCTCGCACCTTTAATACTGGGAACTTTGTGGTTGTGAGTAAAAGATCATGGGAGGGTCATGAAGATTTCAAGCAAAGCATGTTGGGATCTGGGGCAGATGGGCTGGACCAGCAAGCTCTGAAACTATTACTATGTGCTCTCGTTTTTCGTTGTTTAGGGTTTAGTAGCTGCAGGACGCTACGCTATTGGAAATGCTCCTTTTGGGGATTTGGTGCAAACTGAAAGATGTGATGACTGGAGGTGTGGTTTTGTCAGTGTACCCTGCCCATATACGATCATGGGAGTATTGTCATCGGATCATGGGAGTTCTCAAAAGGAAGATACAGATAGGATATTTCAATCCTAGGAGAGGATAGGATAGCGAGGCATATTGGTGTGTGCATCATCTGATAGCAGCAAAGATCTCTCGAGTGCACTGGATCTTTGCTTTTCTCGAACCATTTTCGCTGGGAGCATCCAACACGCAACTCTCTCTCTCTCTCTCTCTCTGACCCAATCCCAACTTCCCAAGTGCTCTTGGAACCGGCCGGGTGAGCCAAAAAACTACGTAAAGGTACGTCTTATTGTATCAATCGATCTGTAAAATCAAAAGTTTACCCAATCACATAATACAGTGAAATGTGAAAACCATTTGAGCCTGACGCTTTGTTTATTTGACACCAATGCGTGATTATGCTCGATCACTGCTCAGGGCCCAGCTGCTGCTGCTTGCTAGGAGTAGGAGGAGGAGGTACTGTTTCATCACCCTCGCCTTTCTTCTTGCAACAAACGCATGTCCACAGCTCGCAGTGTCCGTGATGGTAGCCCTTCCCCTGAACGCCCTGGCACTTTTCCACGCATCGCTTGTTCTTCACGCAGTAGTTGTCCCACAGCCGGAAGCACTTCCATTGCGACTTGGTGTCCCCGGGATCGCCGTCGTCTCCCTCGAGCAGTGGTGACAGATCTCTTGCTGCTGCTGCTGCTGCTGCACACCAGCGAAACGATCGAATCGATCAAGCCCATAAAAATCAATCGGTTCAAGTTCAACCATGCATTTCACAGACCAGTTATTTGATGCTTAGTTGTTACCAAAACATCGATGAGGTCAGGTGTAGATGCATCAGAGTTTCAGAGAGAAGATATAGTATACCTGATGACAAGGCAATCAGCATCAAGAGACAAAAGCAGAGCAAGCCCTTGTTTGTTGCCATTGATTTATAGATCTGCAGTGTACTTAAGCTGCGGGTTGTGATGGGTATGTATAGTCACAAGGTTGAGGCTGTATAGATGGCAGTGCGCCCTAAGATTAATGTTGTCTAAATAATTTTTTTCTCTAAATAAATGTTCATCTTGGTCTGGTGCATGAAACAGTCAGTTAATTATTATGGACCAGCTTATTGTTTCAGGGAGATTTGTGTGAGCGGTAGGAACCCTGGTTTATTTGGAGGAATTTTTGTTATTGGGTTATTGCATAATTACGGCCCTACGTGATCCTATCCGCTGCAAATCAAGATTGCATTGGCTGCAGTCCTGTAGATGTCTTCAGATACCAAACCTTACCATTCAGACATTAGTAGCAAACAAATCATTAGATATATAATTACTCCAACCATTCTAAACTATTGGTCACTTCAGCATTATCCCAGTTACACTTTTCTATTTTTAACCAAGTTTTTAAGAAATATATATTAACATCTACCGTTTCAAATAAATGCATTATCAAGACATGTTTTATGAAGAATTTAATAAAAAGTAAACTAATTGATGTTGTAGATGGTAAAGTTAGATAAGTTTTAAAACAAAACTAAAGTGAACTATATATGGAACAAATTGAGTACTAGCAAAGAATTCATAAGTTAAATATTTTTTTAAAAAAATCAAACACGAGCAGACGATTATATTGAAAAACCCAGATGGGAAAGTAATTTTTTTTTTTTTTTGAATTTGATGGGAAAGTAAATTTAACAACAACATCAGAAGAGACCAAGCAATAACTAAAAGTTTTGGACAAGAAAGAAAGGAACCTCAACACGCGGTCAAAAAACAACATTGTGGTGTCGCAAATTATATACCACAATCTAACACTCAAAAGCTCCACACGCTTGGTTATCGGTCACCACACTACACCGCCAGCACTAGGCGAAGACACCAAAAACTCGAGACACCGTCGTCACCACTTGCGTCGTCGCTATTCATTGTGATCTATTGCAAGCCTTGTAATTACCATGCTTGTCAAATCTGCTCATACGAAACACTTCTCTAACTATAGTATCCGAATAAATTCAGCAATGCAACATTCATTAGTTTCATTGTCCAAACTATCGAATGATATTCAATAGCATGTATGTTTGAACAATGTGATCTATGAATGATCTATGAATGTCATGAGAATCCTTCAGACGAGTTTCAACAACAGTGACATTTTGTAACAACTAATTAATGGTAAATGTTCAAGTTTTTCTTTAATATTGGAGTGCAAACAGTGAAGAGATAAATCATTCAAAATTGCCAAATGAAAGCACCGGTTCTTAATGTCTCTAGAGTGTTTCACAAAGTCAAGGATAGATTCATCATGCCCCTTGTTGAACCGATGTTAGATGTCAAAATTTTAGTTTAAGTAACTCTATTATAAAAATGTTCATGAAATCTCAATTCTAATTAAGCCCAGGAACTAATGAAACAAGTGGGTAAAAACTTAAACCAAGAGAAAGTTGTACCAATAAGAGAAAAAAAAAAATATATCAAACATTCATAAAATCCATGGTACTAGTCTCACCCGTTTGAGTAAGAAACAAAGCTAATGTGCTCGATTTATTATCTTCATGACCAAATTTATAAAAATGTGGTGCCCTCCAATCACCGGAGCTTTCAAGAAATCAATATACAAAAGGTAAGGCATATGATATGTAGTTTTAGTTAGCTTAATTTGCACTCTCAAACTACCTTCAAAAGATTTATTCATCCCTAAACTGATTCCAAGACTCGGTGACTATTAAGCACAGGAATCTGATCGGTAACTTCGACAAGTTAGGAGGAACCGTATTGTACCCTGTCGAAGACCAGATCACTATTGGTCCATTGTCGGTTCACGTGTTATGAGCCAAATTCAAAGCCAAAGTGACAATTGTTGTAGTTGTACTAATACCACCAAAACTGGTATTATCAGTTTCAGTCATCGGAGTAGCCAGTTTGGCTTGGTTAGTTGCTTATACATGCTTTGATTCTCAATTTCTCTTAAAAATTGTAAGCCATGCCATATTGAGGTTGTGTAGAAGTTAATTCGCTAGCAGGTGCCTCCGCATAATTGGTTTCTTACCCTTTAATCTATCAAAGTTTGACATGATCATATTATTGACAGTCTTAAGTATTGTCATAAGATCTTGCAACACCTAAGCATAATCAACATGAGTATGGTAAGTTCATTCGCCTTAACCCCTAGTGCAGTGGATGGAGAAGCGAAGGGATTACCGAAGATGGGCTCATGGTATTGGATCAGCCTCCTTTGTCTTACACTAAATATCAGCTTAGTGTAGCTCTCAAGGACCTCTAGATCGGCAAAAAGCTTGGCTTGAATCTTCTGGTAAGGATCCTCAAAACCTCCTTGACAGATGTTGGGTTTTAGATGTTCTCCAAGTTGGATCGGTTGGATCAGCCTCCTTTGTCTTACTATCATCTTACATGTTGCTAGTAGATACTTCTTTTTCTTTTTCCCAATAGAGTCGCCAAACAGTGTGTTGGTGCCTAATCGAATCACACGCTAGCAACTACTTGACGCTCAAGGTTACACACGACCTAGCACACACCAAGGACGTAGTAAATCAGTGAGACAAGCCAGCAAGTCGGTCAGACCAATTCGATGGTCGTTCTTCGCTTGGTAGACTCCTGAGTCCTGGGCACCTGTTGGGAAGAACCATTGGCGAGGGCACAATGAGTTGCACTAGAGTTGGCAAGTACATCAAGTACATCTAGAACACCACCAAATCGATTGTATCGAGAGACATGACAAACAACAAGGATAGAGAGAGTTGGGGCAAAAGGGGTAGTAGATGTGTTTCTTAATGATTGAAAGTTTGATTGGCCATGTCCCTCTCATTTATATAGAGACAAGTAGTATTATCTTGGTAGGAAAAACATCTTCAAGACACAATCGTCACGTTTTCCACGGCCTAAAATGGATCAATAAAATCGAGTTGAAAACAAACGGGACTTGAAACAAGGAAACCAGCCTAGACGGTTTTCTTCGGGCAGCCTTGCCAAACAGCGCATAGTAAAACCGACCTGGCTGATTTAGCAAGCCAAATAGGCCGGTTTTGGTATAATTGACCGAAAACTGTCTTTTCTTTATTTGGACTTTAATTTTGTTGTTTCAGTATATTTTTTGATGTCTTGACGCCAGGAACTTGATGGTAAAGTCCAATTTTATTATTGGCGCACTTTTGTTGTCAATAAATATTTCCTCGAGTATTTGGGGGTAATGTTTACCTTGGCGTGAGATGTCCCCTAATGCATATCATAAATTCTCACTAAAACGGCTATTGGTAGCAAATACTCCCTCCGTTCTAAAAAGTAGTATAACTTATTATTTATCAATCGATGACTGATGTCAAGATAGCCTCCTATCCTAGCTACCAATTTTATTGCCACGCACGCTTTGTTCATACTTTTTTTTTTTTTTTGAAAGCCGCTTTGTTCATACTTCATATGCATGCATCGGACCTCCCCATAGCCCTTTACGGCCTACAGCAGAGGCAGAATATGTGTACACATCTCCAACTGTTGTTGTCAGGATCATCATTCAAACATGGCTTCCTGCAGTTGTCGCTCTTCAAGCAACCAAGGCCAACCGCCGGCGTGCAGGTCTTCGCATTCGACATAGCGATCTCTTCTGCGACAATCAAAATCAATCCAACTGTAAATTATTTGGTTCTTGTTTAATTAGTTACCGAAAGATCTGTGACGATTTATACCTGATGACAACGCAATAAGCATCAAGAGCCAAAAGCACGTGAAGGCCTGGCTTGTTCCCGCCATTATTTTTTCTACTTTGATGAGTGGAATGTATTTTTTCAGTCGTATTTTGAGCTGCAGGTTACGGTGGGTCTACATATAGAGTCAAGAAGACGGGGCGTAGTGAAATTGGAGGATTTCTATAGAAAAACATCAATACATGTGCTCCGTGATCGTACACTTTGTAGTACTAATTAATGTTTACCTTAGGATAAAAAAAAATTAATGTTTACCTTGAGTGAGATGTCCCCTAATGCATATCACAAATTCTAACTAAATTAGGTATTGGGAGCAAATACTCCCTCCATTCCAAATTACAGGATAATTTAACTTTAAGTAAAATCCATTGTAGGTCCTTAAACTTGTCCCCACTGTCTCATCCAAATCCATGTACTTAGGAAACTAGATAAATAGGTCCTTGAACTTATTTCAATATGTCATTTACATCCAAAACCGGGTTTGACAAACGGTTCTGCTACAATAACCACAATTTTTTTTTTTTTACTTGATTGACTTTGAAAAATCATAGTAAATTATATAAAAAATTATTTTTTTTCACGTAGATCTACAAGTGAACATATAATATGATATACTTTAGTACAAAGTTTTTCCTACAAAGCTTTTATCTTTTACTTTTTCTACATAGTACAAAGATTTAGTCAGAATAAATAAATAAATAAATAAATAAAGATTAAAGCTTCGTAGCAAAACTTTGTACTAAAACATATCATATTATATTTTCTTGGTAGATCTACTCATGTGAAGGCTAAAAAAATTGGATTTTTCATTTTATGATTTTTCTCTAATTTACTACGATTTTCAAGGATTTAACCATTGGTACTGTAGCAAACCCGCAGTTACTGTAGCAAAAAGGTATGCCAAACCTAGTTTTGGATGTAAATGACACATTTAAATAAGTTCAAGGACCTATTTATCTAGTTTCCTAAGTACATAGACGTGGATGAGACAGCGAGGACAAGTTTAAGAACCTCTGATGAATTTTACTCTTTAACTTTTTTTAAATACATTAATTTTGTTGTGCTTTTTTTAGCTGAACATAATGGGTGAATTATAATGATGCACAAGTCGAGAAAAAAAATAATTTGATTATTTAAAAATTGACGTGAGCCAGCCCTAATAGGTGACTTCTATTTCAAGTGTTCGATGGTCGACGCAAAGGATTAGTTTTGGACTGTTGGGAAGACTCGCTCAAGCTATCTCCAACAGCCAATACCCAAATCAGCTACCCATTCAAGAATTTGTATGTGTCACTACGGAGTAAGTAAAAAAAATGCAGATGGGTCATTGACACAAAACCTTCCTTCTTCAATAGCGAAGGCAACCTGATTCCCTGTCAAGCGCTGCCTCACCTCCCTATTGTCATCGCCCGGCAAGCTGACTTCCTCCCTCCCACATCCGGCGATGTAGCGAAGCTGCCGGCTCCTACGTTGCTCCCTCGGTGCACTACGGAATAAGTAAAAAAAATGCAGATGGGTCAACGACACAAAACCTTCCTTCTCCAATAGCAAAGGCAACATAATTCCCCTGCCAAGCGCTGCCTCACCTCCCTATTGTCGTCACCCGGCAAGCTGCCTTCCTCTCTCCCACATCCGACGATGTAGCCAAGCTGCCAACTCCTACGTTGCTCCTCGGTGCCGCCCGTCTCCCTCCCCGCCTTGTCGTCGGGGCCCCTCACCGGCGAGCTCCCTTCCTCCATCCTAGATCCGACGAGGTAGCCAAGTCGGCGGCTCTTGAGTTGCTCCCCTGGCGCCACCCGCCTCCCTTCCTACCTCGGTGTTGTTGTCGTTGGCGGAGCACACACGGGCAAATTACGCCTCTATAACTTATTTGCGTCGCGATGGCCACTACGCAAAATGAGTCTCTCATGTTGGTCTCCTGCAGTGATTTTGTTAAAACAATATGCGCCACCTATTTTCCATTTGGGTACAGTCTCAAAACCGTCTCACCTAGTTGCCAATAAATAAATAATAATAAAAAAAAACCCACCCGTCTCGGCGTCCTCTCGCCTCCTCGACGGCTCGGCACCCTACCAAACCCAACGGACAAGACGACGAGGGTTTTGCCGCCGCCATGGCGACCCCTCGAGCACGCCTAACTCGCCTGCTCCTCCACTTCCGCAGCCGGGGCCCCAAATTCCTACCGCAACCTTTCTCTCCCTCCTCCTCCTCTTCCTCCGCCACCAGCCTCTTCCCCTCTCGGTGGCCAGCGCCATCAACCGGCGGCGCGTGGCGGCGCGCGTTCCACGATGGGCGGCCGCGAGGGCCGCTGTGGCGGAGCAAGAAGCTGATCGGGAAGGAGGCCCTCTTCGCGATCCAGGGCCTCAAGCGGTTCAAGGGGGACGAGGAGAAGCTGGCGGATTTCGTGCGGCGGTATGTGGCCAGGCTGCTCAAGGCGGACAAGCTCGCCGTGCTCGGCGAGCTGGAACGCCAGGAGGAGGTCGACCTGGCCGTCAAGGTGTGCCATTTCCCCCAACCATTTGGGCCATCTCTTGCGTAGAGGGCTATTCTCGAGCTTGATTTTGCTCAAACCGTCGTTTTAATTAATTCACTGGGAGATGTGTTTCGTGGCATATAGCGAGTTATAGGAGATTAAAAGACGGGTTGCGCCATGTCCGCACTTTGGCTGGATTGCTTATTGTTTGCTTACTACTGATAGACATGAAGCTCGAAGAAATTGATTGGAGAGGTGATGTGGAAAAAAGTTGACCCAAAGCCCAAAGGGATTTGCAAACAAGTATTTGCTTTCTCAGAGAGGGCATCGTTTTGTTAGATTGTATTTGGTGTTTTGTTTTCTGAAATACTTGTTGTATTTTTTGGAAAGGGTGAATTTGAGCATTCACTATAAGTATGAGAAGTAGTGTTATTTAGGATTAGGACTACACACCTTTAATGTTGGTTATTAGGTTGTCAGGCAAGATTGGCACAAATGTTTGCTCTAAGAAGGTGGACATTAGCTTTTGATTATGTTCAAGGTCTTTGTGATTGATCAAGAGAAACTAAAACCATGGCTTACACAATGGATAGTTTGATCCAGTCTTTGTTGAGATATATCTGCAATCTCAGAATTATTTACCTTATTGTCAATTACATTTGTTTTCCTATTGAAACGTGTTAACTTCTCATAGTACATTCATGTCTGTGCTAGTATTTTCTTTTTTTCTCCACTTTCTGAGTCAGATGTATCTAATCTGGATAAAAATTTAGGCAACAGGCTGAGTACGTTTTCTGAATGAATGTATTTCTTAAGACAGAATATTGTGATCTATGCTGCAAAAAGAACATTGTAAAATCACAGGGTTTAACTAAGTTCATCATTTCCATGGAACACTAAATTCGTGAGATGGTATTCTCATTATTTCAGTGGAGTAGTTTGCAACAAAGGTTTTTATACCAAGGACTAAATTCATTATCTAAACATAACGACATTGTCGTAAATGCGCATTTATTCGATATTGAAATGGTATTTTCTGATGCTTGCCTTTGTTGGCCTTACTAGTTTATAAACCTTTGCTTATCAGATGTTTAGGATCATACAAAAGGAGAACTGGTATAAGCCAGATATTTACTTGTACAAAGACTTGATTATTGCACTGGCCAAATGCAAGAAGATGGAGGAAGCAATGGTAATCTGGGGGAACATGAGAGATGAGAACTTGTTTCCTGACTCACAGACTTATGCCGAAGTAATAAGAGGATTCTTGAGATATGGCTCCCCATCAGATGCAATGAATATTTATGAGGACATGAAAAAGTCACCTGATCCACCAGAAGAGTTGCCTTTTAGGGTATTGTTGAAGGGTCTTTTACCTCACCCGCTGCTAAGAAATAGAGTAAAGCAAGATTTTGAAGAGTTGTTCCCAGAAAGGCATATCTATGATCCTCCAGAAGAAATTTTTGGCATGCACTGAGGTATGGGTTTTCATAGGCACATGAACCTTCTGAACTTTTCATTTGGTTGCTCCACTGATTGTTTTATCACTTGTATCTCAAAACCATTCCCAAGAAATTGATTTTTGTGGTGGGAATTTATTCAGGTATATTCAGACATGAATGCGTTTATATTGATTGGATGGCCATGTTGCAAAAACAATAAGTGGGCGAGACTGAGACACCGATTATTCTGATATCTGATAGCCAGATTATTGTCCATGTCATTGTGCAAATTTTTGTTGTTCAGCCAACCTCATTAATATTGGGCCATCTATTCACCTCAAAAAGTACAAGTTTGCATGGCTGTAATGCCCAATCTTATGAGTGGTAACAGAAAAAAGATTTGCTCTTCTTTGGGTCCACTTGTATGATTAGGTTGTTGGAACAATGTACTGGCTACATTCATGTCGTTCCTTCCTAACCGCATGAGAGACCTACTTTTCATGAACATTGTGATGGTATCTTATTCATGACCATGAAAAGTGTTAAGATTATGACTATGGTTATTTGGTCCCTGATGATTTGAGAGTGAGACTCCGAAAATAGAAGTGCTGCAATTGGGTATTGTGAAATGGCGAAATGCTTGCCTAGAAATTGTTCATATTTCTACCATATAAACAACTTCTGCTGGAAGTGTTATTAAGATTAGCATAAATGCCTCCGAAAAAAAAATGTGCTGAAGTGGTATATCAGACAAAATACCAATTATGGACCTACATGAACTCCAAAACATTAGCTAAATACTTTGTCAAATAAAAGTTTGTACACTTGTCTTGTATACTTGTCAATTATATGTGCTATGCCAGAAGCCCAATAATTTTTATGCTCCATGTTGCCCTGAATGATATGTGTTCCAATCAAGCTGATTCTTGTCCAGTCAGTGCTGATGACTTGTTTTGCCAGTCGGACTTGGAGCGTTTAGTTGCTTGTTTAGGTTCAGTTTGTTGAAATGTTGAATAGATGAACAAATTCCAACTGTTCTTGGTGAATCTTGCATAATTCTTGTAAAAACTAGAAAGTGTTTCAAGTGTTATTCACAGTTGAAAAAGATACATCTACTGAGGTCAAAAGGATATGGAAGTAGGAGTGAACCAGTTTACACCCAAGCTGGCCTGTAAACAGACAGTTTTCTTACTGATCTGCAACTAGAAGCAGACTTTAGTTGTAACATTCATCTGATAGTGAGCCTGCTGCCCAGCTGTCACCAATTTCATTGAGTTCCCTACAGTTGACACTGAAACTTCCATTTTAATCTTAATAACATACTAGAGGCAAGCTCAAGTTGATCACATGACTAAGCAGAAGTGTCATTACTCATTAGAATGCATTGAAAATACATAAATGTGGTAACTAAGAGCATAACCTGTACTACTAAATTTGGTAAGGGAACACATTTATTTAATCCTTTAATCTAAGTATCAACTAAAAAGTTATGTCTACCAAATAAATATGAGTGATGCACCAGTTTTGTGCTCTTATTGATTATGTGTGCTCTGTTAGTTATGTTCCAGAAGCCTCATCATTTTATTGTCCATGTTGCCTGAATGATCTTCACTCTTAGTCCCTTGCCAATCTGAGACTGGGGGTGTCTTTATTGCAGTTTTAGGGACAGTTTGTCCAAGAAATGAACAGATTTAAACTGTTCACCAATGTGGCTTAACTCTGGAGGATACTTCAAGTATCCTTCTAAGATTGAAACAAAACATCTGACACCGAAGCAGCTACCATAAAATTGATCTGGTTCCCTACCGTTGACACTCTGCAGTTTCACCTGAATTGTATATAAAGACAGGCCCAAGTTGATCACATGATTCAGAGCAGCAGTGTCATTACAAGTACAGCAAAAGTACATCCAGCTGTGCCAAATGTACTTTACACCTGATGACCCCAGTGCAGTGCTCATCGCTCCCTTGTCAACGAAGCCCTCTTGCAATAACCAACTGCAAAAATATGTCTCGAGGCTCTGAGCCAGCTGCACGGAGGAATCTTCAGATGATGCATGACCAAGATACAAAACACAGGAACACATCACGCACGGGATGCTTTGCTCTGGCCTCTGGGGAAGATCTGCTCTCAAATGGAGATCTTAACAAGAGCAATCACTTCAACACCGCCGATTTATGTCGTATATGGTGAGCAGTTTAACAATGTCAGAATCGTATGATCAGCAGGTTAATCATGTTAGGATCATTGATCGGCAGGCTAATGATGCCAGAATCATTGGTCCTGAAACGACGGACAGCTCATGTTCACTGGTCTCTTCAGTTTGTTCAGTGGTACAGAGAAGACAGCCTGAATATTTAATCGATGCCTCTGAAGATCTCTGCAGTGTTTCACTGGTTGCACAGTTTGTTCAGTGGAGGGGCTGGCTGTCATGGACTGCCTCTGTCGGCCCCTGTCATGGACTGGCAGTGCTCGTCATCGTCGGTGGGGGAGAAGAAGCTTCTTCTTCATCCGTGCTGGTTTGATTCTGTCGATCCCCTCGTGTATGAATAATTCTTGATAAGTTGACATTACGGTCATGCATGCGTGCCAGCCTGCTGTTTACAGCTATCTTGAGCGTGCAACGGTCCTGATTAGTCTTAACCTCAATTGCATCCAATCCAGAAAGGGATGCTTAGAATGGAGATTGAATCTAGGAAAGGGAGCAGCTGGAGGATCATTCAGACTCCGCATTGTCTCTTCTTCCTTGATGTTTTCTCTGTACAACAATGGCTTCAATTTTATAGCTAGATCATCATGTTCTGATTTCTTCTGCAGTGTCAGATGCACCATTTGGCTTTGAGTGAATGTGATTGTGATTAATTCAGAACACAACGTGAGCAACAATATGTAGTAGGCATGGAACAATCCTGGCCAACCATGCCTACATTAACTCACGCACTCACACTCTATATGAGGCTGTGCACTCTTGGTCAATAGTGACCGGGCTCCAAGCCTACAATCAAGGCACGCACATATACTCTAACACTCCCCCTTAGTCGGAACGTCAGCCACTGTGCACGTTCAGACTGGACCTAAACTCCGTGAACACTGAAGATGGCAGCCCTTTGGTGAAGATGTCCGCATATTGTGACGAGGTGGGAACATGCAGGACTCGAACGTCACCAACAGCAACTCTCTCTCGGACGAAGTGAAGATCAATCTCAATGTGCTTGGTTCTCTGATGTTGGACTGGGTTGGAAGTCATGTAGACTGCACGGATGTTGTCGCAATACACCAGTGTAGCGCGCCGGAGCGGGTGTACAGCTCGGGGGTAGGCGGCGCGGCCGTGGTGGCCTCTGCAACTCCGTTGGCCACGCCGCGATACTCGGCCGGCCTTTTCGATCTTGACACTGTATTCTGGCGCTTGGAGGACCAAGGAGACAAGGTTATCACCAAGGAACACCGCATAGCCCGAGGTGGATCTGCGAGTGTCCGGGCAACCGGCCCGGTCAGCATCAGTGTATACCACAAGATCTGTCATCGAGGATGGTCGCAGCGGCGAAGACCGAGGTGGAGAGTGCCTCGAATGTAGCGAAGAATCCGCTTCAAGGCTGCAAGATGAGGCTCACGAGGGGATCGTGCATGTGAAGGCGCACTTCTTTGGCGCATATGCGATGTACGCCGAGTGAGCGTCGGTCTTGAAGAGCTCCGGCAAGGCTGAAAGTTTGTAGCATCGACATGGGGCCCCTTCGGTTGCGGCAACCTTCGGATTGGTGTCAAGGCGGAGTGGAGCACGGTTTGCACTCTTTCATCCCTGCGCGGTCCGAATCTCTAGCATGTCTTGCGCATTTGCGAGAGGAGAAGGGTCATCCTTCTTCTTGTTGCCTGAACCTGCATACCAAGGAAGTGATGCAGCTCACCAAGGTCTTTCATGGCGAACTCCGCCGAAGAGCAGCGATGATCCGTCGAAGGAGACCCGGGTGAGGAAAGCTGTGAGGACAATGTCATCCACATAGAGCAACAAGTAAGCTATGTCTGAGCCACGCTGGAAGATGAACAGTGAGGTGTCTGACTTGGCTTCAACAAAACCCAGGGACAATAGGAAGGAGGCCATCCGGCTGTACCATGCGCGGGGAGCCTGCTTCAGGCCGTAAAGTGACTTCTTCAGAAGGCAGACAGAGTCCGGATGAGCTGGATCTTCAAACCCTGCAGGCTGGCGGCGTGGGCTGTCTCGAGCCGAGGGGTTCCGTGCGGGGAAGGCGTTCTTCACATCGAGCTGGTGGATGGGCCAGCTGCGGGAGAGCGCCAGAGACAATACGGTGCGGACGGTAGCTGGCTTCACCACAGGACTGAACGTCTCATCGAAATCAACCCCAGGACGCTGAGTGAAACCACGAAGGACCCAGCGGGCCTTGTACCCTCTCAAGAGAGCCATCGATTTGTAACTTGTGCTTGAAGATCCACTTAGGTGACCACATTTGCCCGCGGAGGATGAGGCACGAGATCCCAAGTGTGATTCTCGCGAAGAAGGCACTATGTTCCTCTTCCATAGCTGCTCGCCAGTTGGGGTCGGCAAGAGCGCTACGGAAGGTCTTCGGCACCGGAGAGAGCGAGGCGGCGTGGAAGGCGGCAGGCATCCGGAAGCCACTCTTCACCGCGTGGACATGGCGTCTTTGGTTCGCCACGGGAGGCACTGCGGCGCCCTTAGGTAGGGGGACAGCCGGTGCAAGTGCAAGCTGCGGCGGTGGTCGTCGCCGTGGTCGAACAGCGACGGGAGTAGTGCCGAAGAACCGCTCTGGTCGTAGGGCGGGAACCCGGTGGAGGGCCGGCGCCGCCGTGCGCGGGGGGGCGGGCGGGATGTAGATCGGCGAGGATGCCGCGGCCGCACGTGGCACGGAGGTGGGGGCTGGTGGCCGCGCGTGGCGGAAGAGGTCCCGGTGCCGTAGCGCGGCGGGATGTAGAGTGCGGGCGCCGGAGCGTTGGTGTCATCAGCGGGCGGCGAGGCGCCCGAGGCACGCCACGGGGAGGACCGGCGGGGGCGCTGGAGCTGGCTGGCGATGAGGGCGCCGGGGCGGTCTCTCTGGGACCGCGGGGGGGTCTTTGGAAGGTGTTCTGGGACAAATACTTTGTGCATCGATCCGATAGGAGGGAGCACCGGGTCGATGAGTATCATCATCAAGGGGCTGGAGGTCATTTGGAGCACTAGGACCATAGCGGCTCGGCAAAGGGAAAAGCCGTTTCATCAAAGATGACGTGCGGGGAGATGATGACTCTATTGGAAGAGAGTTCAAGGCGGCGGTACCCTTTGTGATGGCGAGAATAGCCTAGGAAAACACAGGGATAGACCTAGGAGCAAGTTTGTGTGGAGGCAGTGGCCGACATATTGGGGTAACATTTGCAACCAAAAACTCGAAGATGATCATATGTGGGAGGCTTGCCGAATAGGGCAAGATGTGGGGTGGATAGTTGGAGAGTCTTGGTAGGCAGGATATTGAGCGGGGCGGTGGGTGGTGGAGGGCCTCAACCCGGTAGGATGGAGGCATGGGCGCTGAAAGAGGGTGAGCGAACAACATTATTTATAGAGCGAATAATGCGTTCGGCTTTACCATTCGAGGCGAGGGTGTGGGGGCGGGACATGCGAAGGTGAATGCCGTGAAAGAAAGAAGTGGCGGGAACTAGAGTTATCGAACTCGCCCGTTGTCATGCGAACGACCTTGACGCGGGCATCGGCTGGGTGGAGGTGTGGGCGATGAAGTGAGCTAGTGTCTTTGAAAGTGTCGATTTGAGGCGTAAAGGAAAAGTCCACAAGTAGTGAGTGCAATCATCAAGTAAGACCAAATAATATTTATAACAGGAAATCTTTGGTAACAGGAGAGGTCCACATATCACAATGAACAAGATCAAACTTATTGGGCGCACGAGAAGTGGACACTGAGGAAAGGGCAAGCGAGCGTGTCGCCCTAAGCCCGACAAGCATGACACAAATCCCGAACAATCCCGAATATGACATGACACACTAGGCGCTAGCTTAGACAAAGCCTCATGACCGGGATGACCAAGGACGCCGATGCCACGGTGGAGAGGGCGCTTGGGCGACAAGGGGAGTCTTATTTGGTGGAAGACGAAGTGGGTATAGCGGCCCCGAGCTATTGCACTGGCGATCTCGGTCCGAGATGGAAGATCCTTCCAGAACAACCGGCGGGGTCAAACTCAATAGAACAATTATTGTCTATGGTAAAGCGACGCGAGCAGAGATGAGATTCTTAATAATTTGTGGTGACACAAGAATATTATTAAGACGTAAAGTGGGTGATAACTCTGTGGAGCCGGTGGCGATTGCGGGTAAAGTGGAGCCATTACCAACGACAATAGGCGAAGGAGTAGGGTACCGCGGGAAAAGAACATGTGAAAGAGAGGAGGACTGAGAGGTCATGTGTGAAGTAGCACGTGAGTCGAAGTACCAGTCGTTAGGGCCGGAGGGTGGTGGGTTCAGCGTCGTTGTGCTGAAGGCGTTGGCGAGTGCCGTCGGGTCCCACGAAGGAAGGCCAGCAATGGGGTTGTAGTACCCTGGGGCAGCCCACGCCGATGAGCCATCAGGGGCCGCGCCTTTCTTTGTTGGTGAGCCGGCCGGCGCGCCGCTTCGCCGCTTTGCATTAGGTGCGCCTGCTGCTGTTGCATGAGCAGCGCCTGCTGCTGTGCATGTTGTTGGGCCTGCTGCGCCTGTAGATGCGGTGGCACAGGGATGGGCGCTAGAGGCGGGCGTGGACCCCCGCCACATCTGCCCACATGGATGGAGCCGGACCGGGGTTGTAGAAGCTTCAGCGGGGCGACCTCCCCAATCTTCTTCTGCTGGCTGGCGGACTGAGGGGCAGCGACGGGGTGCGCTGCTGTCTAGGGGCGCCGCCGCCGCCGCCATTGCCTTTCCGCCTCCGTTCTTCTTGTTCCGGCGATTGCTCTTGCCGCCGTTGCCCCGGATGCCCCGCCGGAGGACGGGGAGAATTTGTCGAGGAGGGCCTAAGACGAAGACGTGAGCGCGCGCGGGGGCCTCCTTGCGGTTGGCCATGGCGAGCTCCTCAAGGATGAGGTCGCCACGGGCCTCCGGGAAGGAGGGGAAGGGCGGCGCGGCGAAGAAGAGCCCTAACATGGCTGAAGCGCCTCGTTCGGGCCGCGGATGACGTTGAGGACAGCGTGCGGTCGGTGGCGGTCTCGCCGAGGGCCGTGGTCATCGGCCATCTTTCAGGACGGCGGTGAGTCGGTGACGGAGAGCTTCGCCTCGGGACGGTTGCGGAACAGCGTCTCGAGGTGGATGGCGCGGGTCTCGCGATTGCCCGAAGCGTGACTCGGCGGCGGAGCGGGCATGGCGCGGTGGAGCCCTGGGCGAAGATGATCTCCCCTAGGTCGTCGGTGAGTGGCGACGATCCACGACTTGACGGCCTTGATCCATCCGAGCCCAATCGGGAGGCGGGGTCGGGGCGGCGTCGCACTAACGTGGTCCCGGGTGAGACTTTACCGAGGATGAGGAGGCCGGTCGCGCCTAACGGTTGAAGTTGTCGGTCGGCGTCGAGGAGGATGGTGACGTGATTCGGATGTTTGCGGCGCAACAGCACGGGAGTGCGGCTGCAGCAGCGGCGGCCTCTCGATGCAAGATGGCCGCCCGGGGGGAGATCGGCGGTGGTGCACCTCCGGACGTTCCACCGGAGGGTTCTCGGTGTGGAGGGGCGGCAGCCCGTTCCTTGGCGGCCGGGCAAGGGCCTCGGCCCGCCGGGCGGGCGGCGGCGTCGCTCCCCTTGAGGCAGCGGCGGCCTCCTCCTCAGCCGAGGGCGCGAGCCGGGCGGCCGCGCGGTCCTGGCCGCGGCGTCCGCGATTTCTTTCGCGGGCGGGCGCTCCGCATCCGCGTCGAGCGGTGTCCTCTCGCGTGCGGCGTCGGAGCCACGGACTCGGGGCGAGACCGGAGAGTATGGGGGGCCATCGCGGCGAAGAAGAGGGGCGGCACGGCTGGGGGCCGACGCCAGGGGGGAGAGGGGGGCGGCGCGTTGGGGGCCGGCGCGGGAGAGAGGGGGGCGCGCTGGGGGCCGACGCCGGGGGGAGGCACGCGGCGGTTGGAAGCTGGCGTGTGGGTGGAGCGCTGCGTGAGGCTAGCGCTTGGACTCTAGGGCAGCGGAAGAAGGATCCTAGAGGCGTGTGATACCATGAGAGTGAATGTGATTGTGATTAATTCAGAACACAACGTGAGCAACAATATGTAGTAGGCATGGAACAATCTGGCCAACCATGGCAGGTCTCCATGCCTACATTAACTCACGCACTCACACTCTATATGAGGCTGTGCACTCTTGGTCAATAGTGACCGGGCTCCAAGCCTACAATCAAGGCACGCACATATACTCTAACAGGCTTATTTATGCAATTGCTCCTTTGCAAGTGTCAGGTAAATGAGTTGTTAATCTGACTACTACTGAAAAATTACTAGGTAGGTAGGTTTATCAACTGATGGTAAGAACCACCTTGAATGAAATGGTGGATGGACAAACTCTGTCAATCCAGAAACTGAACAACAAAGCATTGAAGATCAGAAATAGAGTGATTTGCGCTTGTAATGGCATGCATTCTCCAGACAAAGCAACCAACAGAATCTTACCTTACCTCCTGTCCTATGAATCCAGAGGAGGTAAAATGGCATCTTTAGAAGGCGACGAATTCAACAATGGCGTCTCCTACCTGCAGCGCGGCACCTGTTACCTGCAAACTGGCGCTGTACCTCCACTGCTTGCTCCCTGCAAGAGATAGGCAAATCATATTCTGAACAGCCTCATATAAAAATCAAGCTGCTGTTTAAATCCTGTCTGGTGATTCCTCCACACATGCGGTGGCATGGATGTGCGTTTGTGCAACATACAAATTGGAAGCATCTTCGCCGATCACATGGTCATAGGTTAACGGCACTGTCTGATTACTATAAGAAGACACTGGAAATTCAGTGATTTGTTCCCATAAAAGGTGCTATCTTGTCTTTCCATAATTCATTCCTGTTAATTAACTTCGGTCGCGAGATTAACGCTACTTTGCTTCCTTGAGTTCATTGTACTTTTAAAGTTGAACCAAGAAACACATCAGCCACTGATACCAAGAAATTCTGCCCCTTTCTGATGGTACAACAGCTCCTCATCTGCAGGCAGGCATCTGCACACTTCTTCAGCCATTCTCAAGGTGTGCCGGCCGCATGCTGCGTTTCACCTTCCCAGAACCCTCGCAAGGAGCTCATCGTCAACTGCTGGGCAGAACACAAGGCCCTGCAAGCTGTATGCGGCGGCTGCTGCTTCCAAGGCTCCCCACCTGGACACAGTTGTACGTAGCCGGCCTCGCAGGGACTTGAGGAATCTGGACGCTGAACTGCAGCAGCTGATGCAGATGCTGGCGTACGTGCTGCTCCTTCTTCCATCCTCCGAGCTCCATAACATTCAGTCAGAGGCGTTCATCCAGCCAGATGTCAGTCGCTGATCCACCTCAAAGTTGACCGCTGAGTGCCGGCTGGCGCTCATGGATTCCTCGAAGCCACACCCACCCGGGCCCTCACTCCAAATCCAATCATTTTTCTAGAGCCACCAGCAGCCACGAGGGTAGGGAGACTGATCATGCACTGAGAAATCAAGATCCATAAAGGGTGGGGTGGGTGCGTGCATGGCCATGCGGCCTCTGCCCAACCCAACACACCCACCATTGTTTAATCGGCCAACGACGGATCATTGGCTCAACTGACATGGCCGTCTTCTATATAATGGCCCTTCCAGCCATGGCCATGGTCTCCCCAGCACATCATCAACAAAGCATCCCACATCCACCGCTAGCGAGAGTGAGAGAGATCGAGCTCCTGCAGCTACAGCACAGCTCTCCTACACGCCCATCGATCAACTCGCTTGAGCTCTTATCTCGATCTCTCTCAAAGTCATATATAATCTAGCTATCTGAAGAGAGACGAGGACGATGCCTCGGTTCTTCCTCTTCTGCTTGGTGTCCAGCCAGCTGGCCGCGACGGCCGTCATGGCGCGGCCGTTCGCCACCGTCCTGCTGGACGGCGGCGCAATGAGCAGCGTCGCCGTAGCAGAGTCTCTTACTCCGCTCCTGCCTTCGTCCTGCGCGCGCACTCCTTGCTGGAGGGTCGAGGTTCGCCGGATCGCCGATGAGCTCGCACCACGCGGGGCACAGACCCTTCGATAGCCGGTTCGCCGGCGGCAAGATCATAGTGGCGGGGCTCGCCGCGGCCATCTTCGTCGCCATCTTCTGCTACATCCGCATCACCAGGAAGAAGAACGTCGTGGAGGAGCCAAAAGTCTGATGAATTCATATCATAGATAGAACGTCGTGAAACCCTTTCTATTCTACTACAGAGTACAGACTACAGAGTGAGTGAGGATATATATTCTCGAGAAGAAAAGAAACAAGTGTAACCCCCCTAGATTTGATGTAATATAAGATGTATTTGTGATGATGGATATATAGATGATCCAGCTCCCCTTCACAGTTCACACCCAATGTTCTAAGTATCTAGCTATAAAATCAATCACCACAAGGGAATGTGCCTTTCTGACGAGAATAGGAAGGTCAGAAAAGCTCTGCATGGGAGCAGAGCACTTGTTCTTGAGCTGAACTGGCCTTGGTTCTTGAGCTGGACGGTGATGAATCACTGTCCTAAAAACTCCTATAAAAGATGGTTCTTCTCTGATTTGGGGACTGGGACTTGTACTGTGGGAGTAAATGCAGGCATGTGTGATCTGTCTGCCAAGTAAAAAAAATGTGGCTCTGTACGAGCAAAGCCCTAAGATTTGGCCAAGTGGATAGCGTGGATAGCGCCAATTCAGATTTTCTCGTGGCAAATCAGATATTCAGATTTTGCCCGTGTTTCCCTGTTGGTGCTGGAAACACAATGCTAGCTGCAATGTCTGTCTGTACTCCTATGATAAACACGTATACAGCAGCAGCATCTCTTGGGCTTCAGCATGTGCAATTTTTATCATCATTCTTGCAGCCGATCCTGGTCCTGGACGATATTGAGACCATGCGGCATCATATCAATATCATAATATCATATGCGTGTATATATGCATGCATGGACACACCCACCTACTGTACCTACCTTCTTGATCGAGCTGATTGGTTTCTGGTGAAGATGGACTGACGAGGACAGAGAAACGTATCAGCCGAGCCGCAGGCAGTACACACGATTGATTGATTGATTGATCTCGGTTCAGTCAGTGTGAGGCTACTTTCTCTTTCAATTCGGTTAGCGTAACAGATCCTCGGTTCAGTCAGTGTGAGGCCACTTTCTCTTTCAATTCGGTTAGCGTAACAGATCCTTGTTTGTCAGATCGAACATGTGAGCTGCTGCTTTTCATAATTACACATCCAGCATCTATCATAGGTTACACAGTACAGGTTACTTTACTTTCGTTGGCTTGGCTTCAGAACCAAGCATGTAATTAATAAATAATGCAGGTAGAGGGAGCTCTTAATTAGGCCCTTAATTACATTCAGCGGAACACACATGCTTGTCTCAGTCTGCACCAGCAGCAAGACGAATAGACTGGCTGGTGGCTTCTTTGTGGTATCCTGAATAGAACTGTCAGTGTGGTGTAGTACTGCAACCAACGTAAAATCTCTAAGAAAAAATAAATCTCTGTAGTTCTCTTTTTTTTTTCACCTGATGGCTTCTTTGTGGTATCCCTGAATAGAACTTCATCAAAATCCGTTGTCTGTTGCTGCAGCCAGTGTCCATTTTGTCCTTGCAGGCCAGGTTTCAGCCAACTTTTAACGACAACACTTGAGTTTAATGCATTTATTCTTATGTTCAACCCACCCCCCTGAAAACATATTATGGGTACTACAATGGCCTGTACTAGGTATTTTTCTGCCCTGTTCGTTTAATACACTCACACTGGTTATGGGGTGCAAACCCTTACCCCTGCGATCTTTGTGAGAAGAAATTAATCAGATCGAGATTCTCACGGTGGGTGGTACGGCGATCTTTGAACGGGCTTCTTTGGCACAATTTCGAAAATCGGGGAAAGGTGCCGAGCAGGGCAGTAACCTGGCCTGTAAGTTGGCTGAAACCTGGCCTGCAAAGGACAAAATGGACACTGCAGCTCGTGTAAAGCTAAAACAACCACTTTTTTCTAATATAAGTTTAGACAACAAAATGACTCAACGTACCATTGCTTCAGTTGGAGCCCAATAATAGGCTGCTCGCGGGAGCCTCATTTGCTCAGCCCGGCCCAAACCTGGAAGGATCACTCCAGAATGAGCCCCCCCTTTTTTTTTTTTGCTGATTTCCATGCATGAACTTTGAAACATTTTTTAAGGTATATAAAAAGATATTAATATTTATATTTTGATTGATTATTATAAAAGTATATATTCCATAACTAATCTAATAACACTTATTTTACATTACAAATAAATATTTTTAAACACATATTTAGTGGAAAAATAAGAAATTTGATTTTAATAAGATTTTTTCACTTTTCTGGATATATTGTTTATTGAACATTTAGATATGTGTATATCTTTTTTTCCTGAGAATTAGATATGTGTATATCAAAGTACATAGAAAACACCCCATATATAGAGATTAAAAAAAAATATATATAGAAAAACTTAAATTCTTACTATAATTCTTCTTCGTCTTGCGTCTCAAGAAGGTGCCCGTGTGTTGTGTCAGGTCAGACCAGCCAGACGGGACAAAGGCGCGCCGAGAAGTAGAGCGGGCGCGTGGTGACTTTTGACTTCCCGAAAACACCCAAAGACCCCAAACCCACCGACCGCCGCCTAGGCTTCACCTCTCCCTCTCCCTCTCCGGCCACCGAGGTCGATCCCGAGCCCCCGCCACCGCGCCGCAGCGGCACGATGGTGACCGACGCCGCGGCGATGGCCGTCGTCGAGGGCGGCGCGCCCCGTCCTCCGCGGCGCCCCGACGGCGTGGCATTCGCCGCCCACGCTGCCTTCCTCGCCGCTGGCTACTCGCTCTGCGCCGTCGGCCCTGCCGCGCTCGCCGACCCCCGCCGTCAGGTGCGTGCGCTCCCCGCCCTGGCTCCCCTGTTATGAGAATGAGACTTCGTCAGTTGGTTAGGATACCGGACCCCAAAAACATTGGGGTTCATATTTGGGCTGGTCTGTTCAATCTGTTAGACGTGTTTGGTTGATTCATTCGATAAGTAATGGGAAGATTTTGACGTATGGGTAGTATTTCATTGTCTGGGTTTTATGGCGTGATGTAATCAACCTGTAGTGCAGAATATGATACTTGATCCCAGATTCACTTCTATCCTGAATCTGATGAACCCGTTGCTTGTAGAGAGTTTATATGAATTGTATGTAATTGGTTTAGTTCCTTGCAAAGAGCTCAATGTAGTCCTATCCGGTGCTAGCAGGTTCAGTCTTAGAGAAGTAGAGGATAAGCTATGAGTATTCAGAGTTTTTTAAAATCGCTAGGCAATGGGGAATTCATACTTATAAGTCTGCTTGTGTTTCTATGATTAAGGTGCTACACCTAATTCAGTAGGTTTTGAGTTTTCTATCTTTAAATTATCTTAATTTCAGGTGATGAGGAGGTGGGCATTGATGGTTGGAACAGCATGGAGAACTGTTACGCCTTTTTGTACAGCAAGGAGGAGAAGGGCAAGAAAGAAAAGGGTACTAGTGAAATGTCTAGTGATTGGTGAAGTACTTGCAATTGATGTCTTGGATCTTGAGGCACAAGATAAGGGCCCTTATAATATCAGATTAGGTATGTTTGGATCCTGCAACTTATTTATTTTTGTAACATTGTTGGTTTCAGGTGCTATGATTTATTAGCATAGAGTAATAGGAGCACTAGGATAGTAATAGTTATGGACAATAGTGTCATTTTCTGGTACTCATACTAATGCATGGTTTGTGCAATCGCTCTTACACACCATATCTACTAGGAAACACGTTCTTGCATCATGTGGCTCTACATGGAAAAATCATTTCTGCAGTTTTAATCCTGATTCAGTATTACATGGTAGAATCTAGGCTCTTCTGCTATTTTCAAAGGACCGCATATGATGCAATAAAATTTTGACTTATGCTCCATCTTTTAAAATAAAATATGAATGTAGTGTGAGGGTAATCTACTCCGTACTTGCTCGAAATTTACAGGAATATATTGACGTACTTGTTTAATTGGCTCTTCCTGTCCCTATTTTGTTGTGGTTTTTTACCATCTGAACTGTCAGTTTTATAACCTCAAGTTTTAACATGATTCCTTATATGTAGCGTGAAAGATTTCTTTGTTGAGGAGCAGCCAAAAGAATTATGGGGATATGTACAAGAATTTTGCAAGCTTCATTGAGACTGTGAACTCAAGTGTGTTATGCAAATTGGATGGAGGCGATGCTGGTGCTGAGGCTGCTAAGGCGCCGCCGCCGCCGCCGCCAAGAACTCTGATGCTGAGAGAAGTTCATCAATACAGAGGTATCATTATGTTGCTTTTTTTTGGCAATACCGTAGTCACAGAAAACATGGTTCAAGGTGGCCAGGCACGTAACTTGACCTAGGACCTGAGGTCATTTTTACCCCACTGTGTGATAACCTCTTGCAAGTAGCGGACCACTTTCCTTATCACGTCAATCTGAGAACTTTGTGACTATAGGCAATACTCACCCAGCATCTTCTAGAATATATAGGAGTAACTTTATCTTAGCTATTTTTTTATCCTTAGTGTTGATGTCTTTAATCATCAATTTGTTCAAAATTAAGGTTAGTAATTGGTCTAGTCTACAGATCCTTCTTTTTTTTGTTTTTGTTCTCATAGTTAAGCTGGAAAATATCATGAAAAAGTTGAAATTTTTTGGATTTTTTTTTTTTTTTGTAGAACATGCAGGAGAAATGCATGGCTTCTACATTATTAAAGTTTTTCTTGTCTATAGAAATTTGACTGTATACTTGATCTCATTCTCTTGTATTTTCTTATATGCACTTGTTTTCCAGCTCTGAAGATTCAGGTCCTAGAACTTCTGACCCTTCAAGTGGTTATGATCACCAGGCAGCATCCTTTTTCTTTTGCATACATACATCTTTAGTATTTTTATCTAGCTCCTGTGGTGAATGGGGTGGTTGATCCCCTGTATACCTTCTTTTAATTGGTTTCATCAAAATTTGGCCTATTTTTTGTTTCTGTTGTTTGTTGATGTAATTACCTTGTAAATGTATATTTATGTTCCCAGTATAAGCAGTGGTTATGTATAGAGGAGCATGCACACTCTTATGTTCCTGTGCATATGGATTTTTTTTATCAAGTTATTTTTTTTTCCACATTCTGTATTCTGTGACTTCTTTGTTCCTTGGAAGTTGTTTGTTGAAAATCTAGCCACTGAGGGTTGGAAGGGTTGACTAATAATGAAACTCTTGACTGCCTTTTGTTACTGATTGGTACATATGCACCATTGAGCTATAAGGTAGCAAATGCTATTTGGTGCACTTAACACATGCATTGTATGTCTAATAAGTGCTCCATTCAAATTCCATTACTTGATATTTAGTGAGTGTTAGCAAAATTGTTATCATCTGCGCAGTTGGAGCATTGTCTTTTCTTGTGGGATTGTGGCTAATCAGTTTCTATTTTATTTTATATATGTTGTGATGCAGCCTAATTTATCCTCCAATAGCACCACTTGGTTCTGATGATCTCTACCCTGGACCTGGTGCAGGCTTCTACCCTCACAGGTATATTTTCAACCATGAAATGAAAGCTCGCGTAAAACATTGAAGGAATTGACAGCTTTATTTCTCTTTTCTGTTTACAGTGGTAGTGGAAGTGGTGGCGGTGGCATGCTCATTGGTAATATTACAGCTATTAAACACTATCCAGTTATTGTCGTTATGCCTGTGCATATCTACAGCCCAGACTTAATGATTATTTTGGCGCAACAGGTCCTAACGATCCACGCTTCTTTCCTTCTAATAATCCTTCAATGCCCCATTTGGTGGCCCTGGGTATGTTCTGCTCTTGTTTCACTAAATTTGTCATTTCAAGATCACTTTGTGAGGGTACTCTTTTTTGTTATAGTTCTTAATAAATGAATGTTTGAAACAGGAGTGTTCCACCAGGTGGTCGCTATGATCCAATTGGCCCACCTGGTGTTCCAGGATTTGAGCCATCTAGCTTTGTTAGGTAAGTTAATCATTGCTAGCATTTCCTTTGGATTCTTTCCCACTTATAGGTTTTTCAAGATGGCTATTGTTAAACTTGGTGCTGCTTTACAACCTGTCAATAATTAACTTAACGGCTCTTGAAATCCACTTTTCCTTGTGGTGGTTTCTATCCTACATCGTGTTGCATATTAGATTATTAATATCCTATATAAATACACATTCTCCTAATCACCTTGGAAGATTAAGTGATATCCAATTGAAACAATGCTTGTCAAGTCCATTTGATTGCGGAATCAGCCTCTGAATTCTAAACCTGGTGTATACTCTTTTGTTTGACTGTTGATGTAGGCGTCAAGGCGGCCTCAGGCGGGAGCACCCACCCAGACCTCGAGTTCTTCCAGCAAGGCCCAGACTTCTGAGACTCACATCGCATAGAGGCCGGACCTCGCCCCTACCTTCACGAAATAACATGGCATGTATAAAATGCTGAGCCCTGCCAGGCTAGATATCCGGCTTGGTGTGATTGCAACTGCTGTATCGCTGATAGTCCTAGTGCACTCTGGCTGTAAAGATGGACGTGAGCATCTGTGTATTCACCCTAAGTTCCAAACCATCGTTTGTCATAGCCTTAATGTAATATACTTTTTTTTTGTGTACAATATCGGGTACCGGAACTGAAAGCGAAACTTGTCTACAAGTATCGCGAGAGTGGTATCGCGCAGGGAAAAGCGAGAGAGGGCATCCTCTGTCGCTTTGTGGCTGCTGCATCTCGAGCCAGGGAATATCCCGGGAGAAAACTGGTGCCGTGCAGGTCAGGGGTTGGTTGGATGGGGCTGCCGGCGTACAGGCATTAGTTTTTGTTGTGACGTGGTCGTGGTGCCGTGCGGTGCAGACCTGCGATGTCGAGACTTTTTGGATCCTTTCCCCATCATGCGTCTCGCCCCCGCCGCGCTCGCTTTTGCTTCGCCTGGTACGCTTTGCTTTTGGAGTACTAGCACTAGTGGCAAGTTTATACGGAGATCAGTGATATTTAGACGAGCGGGGGTGAATTCGGTTTTGGTCCGAGGTCCATGGCCATGATGTGGTCCGCCGGCAGCGGCGGGCAGAATTATTTAGTGCGCCTATGCGCGTGCCATTAGAGTCCTTGTACGCGCCGTATCCGTAAGGCAAAGGGGCAGGATTAGCAGCATCCCCACTTGCTATGCCTCTACGAAACATCTGCAATGGTGCACATGCAGTAACCTTATTCGCGCCATAATCGGATAATCACTGGACCGGGGTTGGGAGGGAGGTACACACACTGCTGAGACGAGATTTGCATGACGTCTACTTTTTTAATCAGGAGATATGCATTATATTTCTGATTTCCTAGACCTTTTCTTCACCTGCTAACGTCATCCTTTTAATTTTACATGCATGCATGTCCAACAATCAACATCGGCACCTAAAGAGATCTCGAGAGAAGAAGAAAAAAATCATCGACCATATATTTCCCTAAATTCTCGAAAGTGCTTATCTTGTCAAAGAAGTGATGCCAACCCACCGCCCCCTTTCTTTCACTAATTTCCTCGGTGCCAGTATGAACAACGGACGCGGAGGAGATATTTTTCCCTTCTCCTCTACTAACCATTCAACACTGGCACAATCAATCAAGCAACGCGGCATCGAAATCAACCAGATTAAACAAAGGAGAACATGGGTGACGGGGACAAGGAAAACAACAAAAATTCACATCCCTTTCCATCCATCCATCCATCCACCCTGCATCATCATCATGCCAATTCCATACCATACGCGACGTAGCTGTTATCCCGTTGGCCGGATGGAGGCTTGAGCAAGGGATTGAGCATACTGAATAATTCCCATTTCACAAGTGAGAGGAATACAGCCCACTTGATAGATTGACAGGTAGAGATAGATACCTTTCATTAAGACTTACACACCATAAACAAGACATACAAGGAACTACAACTTTTTATATTCTTTATACTGCTATATATATAGCTCTATAGCCCTAACCTAACCTAGCTAAATGAATAATTGCAGGAGTGTAGTATATTGTATGATTGTATATATATATATATATATATATATACTCATCAATCAGGAAGAAGCACAAGGAGCACTCAACCAACCACCAGCCAACACAAACCCACATGGAGGCTGTGCTGTGCCCAGCTCACTCCATGCTGAGCTGGCACACGGACCAACAACTAAGGAATTTTCTCCCTGGGGGAGAACAAGAATCTCCATAGACCAAACATACCACAGACCCGAGCCCCCAAGCCCCAAGCCCCAATTGGCTTCTCAAGCCCAAATCTTTTCCCTTTGTTTTTTTTTTTTTTCTGCGTGCTTGCTTATAACAATTGACACTGACTGACAAACTTAATCACACAGGTGTGCATGAACAAGGGGAGCTTAGGCCAAAAAGAAGAAAAAAAAAGAAACGAAAAAGAACTGCAAAAAGGTACCCACATCTTAGTAGATACATTCAACCTCTGCAGGAAGTTGCAGGTGTTGTATTTTTTTGTTTGAAGCAGCAGCAGCACTCTCACTCACCACAGGATTATACAAAGCGGAAAACTGGCTCGGCATCGTCTCGGATGTTTGTTCTCAGAGGGCCTCCTCACCTCTGCTCCCTGATGCTGATCGATGTCTGCTGCTACCTCTCGCCTCAACCTCAGACCAGTAACACCTGCCAACAAGCAACTTTGTTAGACCCCTCTTCAGGCAACAGCTGTAATTGATTGATGAATTACAAAAGCATGGCATGGAGAAATTGTAGAAGGAATCGCTAAAAGGAGTGTTATGCTGCGTAGGGTTCACATCGATCATGTGAGGTTCAACCATTGGGAAACAAAGTGAGCTCATGTGGCACCGTCTTCTGTTCCACCCTTTCAGAGATGTATGTTCTTGCAAGGGTTCGTGGTGTCTACACCAGCTTTCCATCCATTTACCAATGGAGGTGGCAGCAACAGAGAAAGGCGCTATAGTAGAGGGGACAGGTGATGAGATGAGACACACATTCTAACATAGAAAAGATAACAATCTGCAAAGGAGGGGGCGCATCCAAAAGCAACAGCCCTGCCGTGGCACAAACTAGGAAAAGAAGGGTTTAGGATAAAAAAATTGGATTGCTAACGAAGACTGATAGATAGACAAAAGCCTGCATCAGGCAAAAATCTTTTGCTTCAAAAGCAGAAGGCCAGGAGTGCAAGCATCTAATGCTCAATCCACTCCCTCTTGACACCTGTGGAAGGTTGCAAAACAAGTTGCCTTTAACCTCATCGCGATTATCACTCTACTCTGAACAATTTCCTGAGCCCATTGACAAAAGTGGATTCAGTCAATCGCTATAATCAGAAAGAAATTTTGGTTTTATATATCCAATCCAAGTAATCCTGCTAAGTAGTAAAGAGATTTTTGTTTGAAATAAATAAATGAACCTGAAGGGGCTCAGAATTCCACTGGCAAAACCATGACTCTGATTTCGCAGACAAATGAACGAGTTCCCGGCGTAGTTAATGCCCACCCAAAGAAAAAATCATTTCGCAGACAAATGAACGAGTTCCCGGCGTAGTTAATGCCCACCCAAAAGAAAAATCAGCTGTAACTGAAGTCTTTAATCGATCCCCTATCCCCCCACCACGAGAATTACTCCTCCACAAGCTTCCAACTCAAGACGCCATCAAATTTCAATCTTTCCAGCTCCCTCTACCTCACCACCGAACCACTAAAGAACGAACCGTCGTGTCAAATTGTAACTGGCGCGTCCCACTGATTCAAGGAACGCGAACCGAGATCGCATTTTTTTAATTTAACTATAACTAATAAATCAACTCACTCTCGGAATCCAACGCAGCTGCGCGTCATCGACTGAGCTGGGATTTACAGCCGATTTGAAATCCAATCGACGAACTGGACATCGAAATCAGAGGTTAACTAACTGAATGAATTCGACTAAAACCTTGAAACGAGTGGACGGAATCTTGGGATATAGATAGATAATTCCATGGAGTAGACGTCGAACAAGCGCGGCGAAGAAACAGGCCATCCTATCTACCTACCGGCCAAGCGGGAAAAGAGGATCCGAGAAGAACCTGTCCCCGAACAAATCTGAAACAGTGGCGTGTCAGAATCTCACCTTGCCTGCCCTTCCACCTGGCTGCGGCGGCGGCGCTCATCCCGGCGGCGGCCGACGGCTTGCAGTCCGGCGGGTCCTCGAAGAGCGACCTCGAGAGGCTCTTGTGTGCAAGGCCGATGTCGAACAGGATGACCCCGGGCTCCTGGTCCTGGACGAGGATGCCCTTGACGGGGAGCCAGACGAGCTCCTCCTGGGAAGTCCCTCCACGCCGCGGGCGCCCTTGCTGAGTTGCCGCGGACGACGTTGTCGAAGTAGGCCAGGTCGCCGTTGTCGTACGTGGCGTAGCACGGCGCCGACAGCCGCGCCTCCAGCAGGCCGTCGATTCGTCGAGGGTGTACGACTCCACGCCACGCGGGAGCAGCCCTCCCGGAAGCCCGTGATCTTTGAGGTTGGTGTATCGTGTTGCCGGCGCCGGCGGAGGAGACCGTCGTAGTCCCTCGGCGCGGCGCGCGACGACAGTGCGGGCCGCGGCGCGGGCGTGCAGAAGAAGGACGCACACGAGCGCGAGCACGGGATCGGACGGGGTAGGCTAGAGCTTTGCCATGGGAGGGGTCCGCGGCGCGGCGGCGGGAGGGGCAGGTGTGGGTGAGGAGGGAGAAGGCGGACGGGAGGGGAGGAGAAGAGAGGAGGGGAGGTTTTATGGGAGAAAAGAAACCAGTGGGGATTTGAAACTGTGCAACAAACCTGGGAAATGGTCTCCTCGATCTATGGCTACGATTTTTCTGTTGAAAGGACCTTTTACCCAGTTTTAGATCTGGTAAGAAAAATGGGTTAGCAAAAAATGGGTGTTTAGCTAAATAAAATGATTTGTTAATAGTACATATAAATTAGGGGGATAAGACACACATAATTGTTTGTGGTTTCTATTACATTAATTTGTTTGTTTATATATATTTTGTCCATTTTTTTTATCTGCTAGATTATTGTAATTATGCTTAGTCCGTCATTTAAGCATTTACCTGCTCAAAAAAAGTTTTTGTTTTGGGGGTTATGTGTTACTTTATAAATCACATGTTTGGTTTGATAATAATTGAAAATGAACCATTTATGTGTGTTTGCGTGCATGACTCTAAGACTGCCTGTTAATTGTTTTGTGGTTTTAGAACGTTGATTTGTTTGTTTATATATATTTTGTCCATTTTTTATCTGCTAGATTAGTGTAAAAAATCACGCTTAGTCCGTCATTTAAGTATTTACCTGCTCAAAAAGTTTTTGTTTTGAGGGTTTATGTGTTACTTTTATAAATCACATGTTTCATTTCATAATAATTGAAATGAACCATTTATGTGTGTTTGCGTGCATGACTTTAAAGACTGCCTTGTTTGTTACTCTATTTTGTTTATATGAATTCGTCAATCTTCATCGTATGGATAAATGGTTTTATTTTAATTGTTTCTTTGTCGTGCAACGTTGGATACATCGGATTGCATAGTCACGGAATACATTCAAGTACTAGGTATCTAGCAAATAACAAACTTCATTTATAATTTCTCTTTATTTGATCATCAGCAAATGTGTTTAAAATTGTAAGAATCGGTTGTGGACGACGTAAAGGCCAAAACAACTCTTTCCTTAGAAAATCTATTTGTCTGCGAAGTATATCATTTCATAAATAAAAAGTCATAGGAATTTTTACTTTTGTGAAATAAAAGGATAAACATATGTATACTAAAGTTGTGAAACATTGCACGTATAAAAAAAAGGTATGAATTCTCAATTAAGAAGTGTTTAGTTCCTCTTTCATCTAAAAAAATAGGGTTTTAGTCTATCATTTTTGCATAATGGAACTAAACACTATGCAAAAATTTAGTAAAAAGGTGGTTATTCTCGATTTTTGGATTTTGGTCTCAAGAGGCCAAAAAAAAAAAAAAAGCTTCCCAGCCCCATAATTTTTTAGCATTTTTACATTTTATCATTTCAAAGTACTTGGCATTTTGTATTTTGCATTCAAAGAGATTTTTCTTATAAAAAAAAAAACAAAAGGCTGACCTAGAAAGTAAAAACCGACATGGATAATGTAAACATGTGTTCCGGTAGAATATATTTTTCTGTGTTACTAAATGGAGGAAGCATGGAATTTTTCTGAAATGCTCATCTAATTGCATCCCTCATAAAAAATGTTAGAGCTAATAGTGTTTCTGGAATGGTCATCTAAGTGCATCACGTATCCATTGTGATCATCTATACATGGACGAATTATTTGTTGCTTGCACATGGAAGAGATGTAGGATACCATTGGGATATTTTAGGATGATATCACTTTGGCAAATTACCCAAATTATTATACAGTCCATGGCCGGGTTACTTGATCTGTATTATTAGCAGTAGGTTTCAAGATTAACCAAGCTTAATGATGGGATGGTTGTTCTAGAACGATGTCATTTCTACACAATCAAATGAACAAGATTGGTGTATATTTTCGTGCATATCCGCAATATATTTTGATGGTGACTCCAAATAAAGCAGCGGCAATAATACATCTTTTTGGTTTTGGAGGCCCTGTTTTGTGCCAAAAAGATTAGCAGGGGAAATCACCTGTGATCAGGGCTTTGTTGAAACTAATGGGATTTGTAGGATGATTAACTTACACAGTGGCAATAGATTATACACACCATCATACTGTTACTGTCGTATCATGGAAAGTGCAATGTACATGTCATTTTCACGTCTGTGAATTTGTGCACAAAGTTACAAACCGTGCTAGCCTCGCTGCTAAGCAGCCTCTCAAGTGAGTGCTAAAAAGCAAACTGCGACCCAGTGATGGATCCAAAACAGGCTTCATTCAAGTTGAGCCACTTGGTACGTTTCAATGTTTATCATCTAAGTACACCATTTCATGTCTTGCAAGTTAATTAAATATTGATCCGGTCCCGGCCTCAAAAGAAAGTATAAAAAGGCCTGCTGAAATCAACATTAGTAAATCAACAAATGAACGCGCTGAGGTGAGGAACCACAAACAATTTTTTGTATAAATATCACTTAATAGTTGGTAAAAAAGAAAGGCTCTAGTTAATCATTTTGGACCAATACTCACATGTTGCGTATAAACAGCATATATAGCACGAGAACCATCAAGCATGACGTCCTACTATCCCACTAGTTTAATTTTGGACGTTTGCATCACTTTGATATGTAGTGAAATACGTTTTAGGTCTATACAAAACCTTTTTGGCCCTGGGTGGGAGTGATCTCTCTTAGTCGGAGTGAAAGAGTGAGACGCGTCGCCCAGCGGGACGGGTTCTCCGTTTTGACGTTTCTTCCTGTCTTCCGTTCTTCCCATGTTGCATACCCACCCCGATCAGTGTCGGTTCCCAAGCGTAAATCAAGCCGGGACAAATTGACTTGAGGCGAAACAGATTACCAAGCAAGCCAACCAACCTTTTGAGCACTTTTGGCCAGCTGACATAGGCGGACTCGGTAAAAAGGACTTGGATGTACCTCCACATATTTTGCAAAAATCAAGTTTGTAGACATATTACCAATATATATACGTGTAATTAAGATCAAATCAAATACAAAGGTTTAGATGTTTAGTTTCACACAACAAGGTATGAAAGAAAAAGGGATTGATGTACCTGGTGCTTTCAGCCCGTCGAAATGCTCCAAAATAAGACTAGACACGGTGTGGGTTGGCAGCGGTCATCGTCAAATTGTTTCCATGGAAGGAGAGAGTGTCAGCGATTGTAAATATAAATGTTACAAATGAAATATGCAAGCGAGAATTACACCATGGCACTATTTCTAACAGGTACAACCATTTGTCTAGTCCTCTATCAAAAAACGTGACTATGGACATTCCTTTCCATAAAATGCAACTACACCTACCATCCAGCGGACTCATTGGCCTCCTGCCATCCAAACAAGCAGATTAAGTCGTTTCTAACTGGAAGCAAGGGTTGGCTCATATTTATAGGTCTTATACATATACAAGGTTCAATTCAATTCAGTCATAATCTGACTGAATTGTACGTATTTAATGTATATCGAATAAACCACTATGTTCTAAATTATGAAATTCTAGCTATTCTAGGTACCTAAAATCTAAATATATATTATATCTAGACATATATAGTAAAAGGATATGTGTCTAAAAAAATAGAACGACTTACTTTACAATTTTAGAACAAAGGTGGTACATTTATATGATTACAGATAGTAAAGCCGTCTTTGTTTGGAGTCTTGATTTTCTTCGGGATTTTTTTTTTTTTTTTTTTTGCCGTGTGCTTTTGATTTCTAGCAATCTAGAGGAGCATTGTTGTAAACTTAGTAATCGTGTCGCATAGACCTCCTTCCGCATGATAATGGATAATAATCATGGAGGTTTCGCTATGCAAGTCTTGGGACATGCTTGATTGCTTGTACTACTATATGTGTATATAGTTTGCAGTACAACATTACAGCTCCTACTACCATAAAAGGAGAAGAGTAAGTCTGCATGGCGTGGGCAAAAGTTAAGGTTTCAATTATTAACATCACTCATAGGGACCAGGTACTAACAGCTAATCGTGTGATGGTTTGCATCTCGTCTTATGTGCTGGACATGTGTGTTGTCCTATTTACCTAATTATTAAACCAGTTTTAGTTGATTGAGAAAACATTTCTAGTTAAACGCTCATGTACCTCTTTCGAATTTGTATTTTGTATCAAAATTTAACTTTCGGTTATTAGTATGAAAAGAAATAATTGTTCATGTGTAGATTAACAATTTCAATCCCTTATGCACCGCCATCTCATGTACTTCCTACGTTCCAAATTATAAATGGTTTTGTTTTTTTTGTAAGTATATCTATTTTTCTATACATCTAGTCTAGATCATTAGAATGAGGAATTTGGAATGGAGGAGGATATGACAGGATCTATCTAACATGTGGAATCCATTGGCAATGACGATTATCAGAGTATATATATAGGAGTACCATTAGCCCTTGGTTTCTCTAACTTACGGCAATATTACCTCCCAATCGTTTTTCATGGTACTAGTTTTTCTTCACAAATCACAACATGCCATCGCAGTTTTTATTAAGGAGTAGAGAAACCAACAATACAATATACTCCCGGTAATGAATAAATACCAAAATAGGGTGAACACAAAAGACCGATAGTTGTTACAAACACTGTCTGACACAAAACGAGCTGAAAGAACTAATCAGAGCACTAGCAGCGACCGAATGTATCTAGCCCGCAAACGACCATTCGTTTGCCTCGTTCATGATTTGATGTAGTAGCTCCAAGGGCGTCGCCCCCGTTCTGCAAAGGTCTAGGCATTCCTTTCCTTCCAAATTCTTCAACCAGAGGGTAAGCGTTCTCTCCCCGCCTCTAGGATCATTTCCTCACTATAATTCGAATAATGGAAGAAGTTTTTCTTGGACACCTCAAATACCTCACCGAAGGTACTAGTTTTAGTAATAACTAATATTTTATATTTTACATATTACCATTTTTTGCTTCTTTGGCGACACCATTTCCTAACCATTTTTTTAATCAAAGTTAGCACATAAAACTTCCATAAAAATACGACAACAAACTGCAAAAGGAGTGTTGACACCCAAAATTGGCCATGAGTATTTTTGGAAGATCGAGGACGTCGGAAAGATCCTATATATATGCTTGAAAAGAAGGTCGAATGGCGTCGTCAAAAGACCAGAAATCGTGAGGTGAAGGCGGCGAGGCGGGCGAGCTGCCAGGCGGCTTAGCCGGTTGGCCATCTTTGGCCGACTAAGCGGGCTTGAGGCCAGCTTCCCCTCACCACGGCAGCCGGGTGGCGCGCCGGTGCAGCATGAAGAGCCGGCTTAGCCGGTTCGGGCCGGCTAAACCCGGTTGTTACTTAAGTGGCCGGCGCCTTCGGTAGCGCCCGTGGCCGGAAAGTCGGGTGGCCCGGTCGGCCCAGCGGATTGCCTGGGAAACCGACTTGATCTCGAAGTTGGTCGGGTTTTAGGCAAGTTTGTGATTGGAAACATATCTACATGGTTTCCTAAAGGGGATAAGACCACCCCCTCTATATAATGAGAGATTCACGGCCGATTTGATCCTATCTACCTCCAATCGATCAAAATACCTAAAAACTCTCTTTTGCCATATTTTCTCTTCTCTCAACCCCTCTACTTGATGTTCGATCGTCTTCCGGTGAGGCCTTGCTGGTCTTAGGAGATCCCTCGCGTGTGCATCCCTCTGACAATCTTTTTGAGGAGGGCGTTCCGAGGTCGTTTCAGCAAAACCGAGCTCCACATCGGCCCGCCGATCTCGAATCGGTTTGGCGGTGCGGCTGTGGTTATTGCTGTTTGCAAGTTATGTGCAACCTAGGGGCATCAAGACCGCTGGTGTGTTGGGGGTGGTCACGATTCGCGTCAACGGGGATAGATAGATAGAGAGAAGAGAGAAGGCCATCAAATATCAAATGATGGTTAATCTAGACTGCAAACATGCAGTAGTTTGCTACTAGTACAACATTTTGCTAAGTACTCCGAATAAACATGCTCTGAATCATCCAGCTGATCTCATGTCTGACACTAGAACCTTCCTCTGACCGGCAAATAATGATCATGGTGCCATGCGCCGCCAGCCACACGCCGATCAAGCCATCCAACTAACCCCTTCCCCTATATAATATTATACACACAAGTACACAACAAGATGATGCCAGGCTGATTAGTCTACAGGATTTAATAAAACCATTCTAGCTCAATGGCCAGGCAAAATTGTCCTAATGTATAAGCCATAAAGCCAGGACAATTCAATTAGTCATAATCAATTGATTAACATGTCTAATCGATCAGTAGGGAAGAGCCAGCAACCTAACCTAACAACCAGCCAAGCCAAGCTAGCTAGGGTTAAGTTAGTTAACCACATGCTAGTAGACTACAGGGGTTTACGGCTGGCTCACAGCTCAAAGCGTGGCTTTTGTTCTGATTTGGATTAGTTGCTTGCTAATACTGTCCAAACGCACGGCTACATTACCAGCTGTTTGTCCCATGTACAGGCTCCGCACAGCCACCGGCACGTGGGGCCATCTCTACGTGGACCGCCTTTCAGTGGCTGTAGAACATGTGGTTTTAGGGGGAGGCTGTTGGTGCGCTTGAGCTGGCTCATACAAGTGGTGTGGCCCCATCCTCATGTGAGAACAAACTGTTTTATTTGATTTCTTCGAGGCTAATGCCTCTGGGCTCAAATTTTCCTAATGATATACTTTGAACATCAATCATTGAGGAGCTCCATGAGAGTGAACTCTCTCTCTCTC